>PTEX01000260.1:355838-465736 GCA_003342815.1 Eudromia elegans | reverse complement strand
GCCCTCCGCACGGCGACGGCACCCGGGTGCGCCCATCCGCCCTCGAGCAGCGGAGGCGCGAGCCAGGCCCGGCGCCGCGGGGCGGCTGCGTCCCGGGCAGCGCGGGAGCCTGCGGGGAGGCAAGAGGGGAAGGGGGAAAGGCTGCGCGAGTGCTCGGTGCTGCGCTGGACACGGTGCTGGGCACAGAGCCCCGGGGAGGAGACGGGGACGAGGAGTGCCTCCAGGAGGAAAGGACAGCAGCGCTTTGCTTTTTCTTGTTATCTGGATTATCGGGGAAAAACAGGCTGGTCAGTTTGTTGTGGGAAGTTTCCAGCAGCCCTGCTGTGTAGGGGTTGTCCCTTCTTACCTGGAGGACTGATGAGGAAAGAAAAAGAATACTTCTTTCCCACCTTCCTCCACCTTCTGAGACTAAAGAAGTGTTCCCAGCTTTCAGGTGATAGTGAATTTTTGGCAGTGCTGGAGAATAATGGCGATATGTGGAAGCAAATAGGGCATTTTTGGTGGCCGTCTCATTGGGCTCGGTCTGCGGCGGTGGTGGCTCGTTGACCTCCTGAGAGGCAGGCGCGCCGATCAGCCAACCACGAGTGCATCACCCCAGTGGCAGGGTGGCCGAGGGAGGTCAGTGAGAGCTCTGCCGCTGCCCAGCGCTCGTCCCAGTGCTCCTGGGCTCCCTTGGCCTCCCCGAGGGCCTCCTTGTTGTGCTCTGGGCACCACGGGAGGTGTTTGGCCCCGTCTCTTGCAGGTGTTTCAGCTGTGGCCTCCTGTCCAC
Organism: Eudromia elegans; assembly: GCA_003342815.1. Classification (NCBI taxonomy): domain Eukaryota; kingdom Metazoa; phylum Chordata; class Aves; order Tinamiformes; family Tinamidae; genus Eudromia; species Eudromia elegans. The sequence continues at coordinate 464,967 of PTEX01000260.1, read as the reverse complement.
AGCCAGGCCTGCACCGAGACCTGCCCCTCAGCTGGGTGGCCTCCTTGCCCTGGTGGTTGTTGTGACCCACACCAAACAGATGCTTCCTGAACCCTCCTGCAGGTCCAGTGTGCTCCCCACCCCTATTATGTGGGTTCTCCCTGGTGTGGAAGTGAGGAATTCGCCTGTCCTTTGCCTAGTGCTCTAGCAGTATTTCAGACTTCCCTGCCATGTGCAGCCTGTGCAGCCCAGAGCGGCTGTGTTTCTGTCAGTGCTGCTTTGCCTTCTTTAACGTGTGCTGCCCTTGTCTTCAGTGTGTTTGAGCAGGGACTGTGCCGTATCCTGAGCTGTAGGAACCTCGGAGGGCTGAAACGTTGTCTGAATATCTCCTGTTGAACTTTGATTGGAAAGTAGGGATAGTCAGGTAGCTTTGACTAAGGTACATAAGGCTCTAGTGTCATAAGCCTCTGGTCACTGTTTAAGAACTATGACTGAGCAGTGGGTCATGAGAAGGGGATAAAGAGCTATGAAATGGTTTCTTCATCCTGATCTGTAAGAGAAGGCTGCTGAGGGGACCAGAAAGCCTTTGCCTCTGAGCAGCGCTTAACCTCTTAACAGAAGCAGACACGTCTGGCTGCATACTTGTCTTTTATAGTGATTCAGTGATTCTGGATCAAACTTAAAACATTCAAGGTGTAGATTCTCATCTCTGAAGTATCTCAGCATTGGCCAGATCTTTCTCTAAAGATCCCTATGTATCTAGTTGCATATTCTATTTATAAATTTTGTCCCAATGTGTTTTTTCCCCCCCGTTCTTTTCCCTGGATTTTAGTTACTCTTGTTTCTTGGTAGCTGTTCTGTGCTTAACCACACAAACAAGAAGGTTGCGACTGCTGTACGTTAGCAGAACTGGCCTGTTCTTTTGACATCAGCTGAAAAGGAGGAACATGCAGGAGGAAAGGAGGAGGATGCAAGGCAGAGTCCAGTGCAGAGTGAGCTGTAAAACTGGGATCTTGCTCTCCTGCAGAGTTTTCTGAAGGCATGTAATCTAACTGAGGTCTGCTGCTCAGTGTTGAGGGCCTACCCTCCTCCCAGCAGAAGAAGGTGAGAGCAATAGAGAAGTATTACTGTGAGTTTTTCTACTTCTTTTTCTTTAGGGATTAAAAAAAAAAAGAAAAGAAAAATTCTGCTTGCCCGTGCCTCAGTTTTAATAGTGAATCTTTTCTGTACGCAGAAACAACCAGATTTTAACACCAAGAAAGTGCATGTTAAAGTGGCTTACCAGGATTGGAGCAGAGGTGGAAAGCATATGGAATTCTAGACAAGCTAGACCAACCAAAGTGAGTGTAAGGGCTCTTTTACACACAGTGCATCAAGCAGAGCAGATATGGAATACCAGCCCTGAGATCTTTAAGTGGCATATGATTGCTGGTGGAAATAGACTTTAACACCCCACAGCTGCAAACTCAGAATTACTGTTTGCCCATGATAGTGTACCCCTTGTTCATCTAATTCCAGGCTTCACTACTGTGGTGAACCCTTAGGCTTGTATTATCACCTAATCAATTAAAAGTGCTTGGATGTGCTTGCTGGAGTGCTGTAACTCAGCATTCATATTGTGGGAGGGAGCCTGGCAGCTCTCGAAAAGAATATTCTGAGGCTTTGGAGCTCTACTTCCAGCCTCCTTGGTTGCTGGTTTAATTATTGCTCTTAACTTCATCCACCCACAAGTGAAACTGTTCCACAGTATAATCTGAAAGTTTAAAATAGATCTGCCTGAGCTTCTCCAAACCTCTCTCTTGCCTGTTTAAATGAAGGACTGTTAGACCATCTTGATATACAGAAAGTCTATCCCCACCTTGCGTTAAAAACAGGCTTGGGAGGGACTGAGGGCAACCAAACTGGAACCTGAAGATGACCAACTTCTGAAACAACATACATAATAAGTAAAAAAAAAATCTAGAGCAAAATTAGTAGTGTCGTAGAACAGTTGTGCTTGAAAGAGACCTCTAGAGTTAACCTAGTTCAATCCCTGTGCTCAAAGCAGGGCCATCTAGAGCAGGCTCCAGTTAGGTTTTGAATATATCCAAGGATGGTGATCTAGGACCTCTCTGGGCAACCTGTTCTGATGTTTGATCAGTCTTATAAGAAGTGTTTGGTTCTCCCTTCACTTTCTTATCCCATCCTGTGTTTAAGTGGACTTTCCTGTTTTTCAGTTGCTACTCATTGTTTCTTGTCGTGACCCTAGATACCACTGAGAAGGGTCTGTCTTTTCTTTACATCTTCCGCACAGGTATTTTATGTGTTGGTAGCACTCCCAGTCTTTTCCTCCCCAGGCTGAACAGTCCCAGCTATTTCAGCCTCTCCTAAATTATAGTTGCTCTAGTCCCTTTATTATATTCATGGTCCTTTGCTGGACTTGCTCTAATATGTCCCCCCATATTCTGGGGATGCTCACACTGGACATGGTATTTCCCCTGTGTCCTTATCAGGTCTGAGCAGAGGGGTTACGGGACCACTGCCCTTGTCCTCCTGGGAATGCTCCTTCTAATGCAACCTTGGATGCCATCTGTCGTCTTTGCTACAAGGGCACATTACTGGCCCATGTTCAACTTGTTGTCCACTGGGATTCATGGATCTTTCTCTGGAAAGGTGCTACCAGATGATTGGCTCTCAGCATGTACTTGTGCATGGGGATATTCCTGCTCAGGTGCAGGACTCTTGTTAAACTTAATTAGATTTCTCTCTGCCCATCTGTCCAGCTTGTTGAGGTCCCTATGAATGGCAGCACAGCCATCTGGTGCTTCAGCCACTCCTCCTGGGTCTGTTTTATCTTCAGACTTGCAGAGCGTGCACTCTGTCACATCACGCATGTCACTAACAAAGATATGTGACTGTCATGGCCTTTGTATTGACACCTGGGGTATTCTGCTTGTGACCTGCCTCCCTCTAGGCTCTGAGATCACACCGCTTTGAGTCCAGCATTTCACCTATTTTTTGGTATACCTCACCATCCACTTATCTAGCTTGTACATCATCAGCTTGTCCGTGAAGTTGTTACAGAATGCGGAGCTGAAAACCTTCGTCAAATGAAGATAAACATTATCCAGTTCTCTCCCCTCAGCCATGGATTCAGTCTTTCCTTAGTAGAAGGCTTGTTAAGTAGGTTTGTTAAGCGTGATTTCCCTGTCATAGATCTATGCTGACTACTTCCTATAACTCCTTCATTCATTTGGAAATGACTTCCGTGAGGGTTTGCTGCATCACCTTGAAGGACCCAGGTGAGGCTGAGTGAACTGCAGTTCCCAAGATTCTCTATGCCATTTTAACACGGGAATGATACCTGTTTTCTTCCAGTCCTCAGGAACTTCTACCAGTTGCAGTAAGCTTTCAAAGGTAGCTGAGTGTCCTTGCACTGAATTTGGCCAGCTCCCTCAACACCTATGATACAGCCCATAAGATCTCAAACTTGTTTGAATTTAGTTAAAATGTTCCCTAGCCTGATCCTCTTCCACCAAAAGTAAGTCTTGCACTAGACTTCCTCATGGGTTGTTGGGGCCTGGGGTTGTTGAAGGCTGGTTGCACCAGTAAAGACTAAGGTGAAGATGGCATCCAGAACCTGGCTTCTTTTGTGTACTGCTGTGTTCGGTACGACTTGGAGACCTCCTTTTGTTCTTCATACATCTGTAGAAACCTGCCATGTTGCTAGATTCAGCCCTGCAGGGGCCCATGCTTTCCTAAATCTGTGCCTATATGGTCAGCCAGTGTCTCTGTATTTGGAGAGATTCCCAAGTCAGCTGTCCCTGCTTCCACCCTTCCTTCCTAACCCGAGCTAGGTCGGTTTTGGATGGCTGTTTAAAAGAACTGCTGTTTCTTCTGTTACACACACGAGGCTGCTCTTCTGTAGTCTAATAGTTAAAAGGACTGACTCAAGCCTGGCATGGTTTTCAGCCTGCCAACAGGACTCTACCCACAGTCAAGCTGCTGACTAAATCCTGTTTCCTGTTTTTCATAACGCTGATAATTAAAACTACTTTCTCTAGTTATTTCATCCCCTTTAAACTGATATTATCACCTGGATAGATTAGTAGCGTGGTATCTTAGATAAAGCTCCTTTCTCCCTTATAGACCTCCAGGGTTGTGATAGTGTAGAAGGGCATACAGTAAAGTGTATTGTACTTGCTTGCTTTTGCCTTCCTTTATAGGAACAGGAATTTATTGGTAAGGGTGCTCTGCTGGTTTCCTGCAATGCAAGTATTGCAGTAAAACTGTGGCTAATGTTCTGTTTGTGGTCCTCAAGTTCCCAGTACAGTGAGGTTTCTCTGGGGTTGGCAATTTCCGTCTCTTCTATACAAGAGAAAGGAAAAATCACACTTGTTCAAACACATCTCCGTAGCTGCCTTGGTGCCATTACTTTTTTCACTTCACCATCTGGCAAAGCTGAATGTAATTATAATACTATAGGTAAAAGCTGTGTAGGTCTTATTTCTACTTAACTGTTGGAAGCAGGGCTGTCCTTTCAGCTAGATTTAAATGTTACAAAGCTTTATGATTGCGTCAGTAGGGTGCTTCAAATTTAATCGTACAGATTATTGGAAACATGCATAAAATACATATGGGTATACATATGCAGGAGACAGTACACTGACTATAAATAGCATTTTGATCTTGTGTGTTCCTTGGGAATAACTTCAGTAAGATTTATGTGTTTGGTCTGTGTATTTCCTGCAGAGAGCAATTGTCAAGGTAGGTGCTTAGCTTCATGGACCCTTTAGGCTGTGGCTTGACTGCCTGAGCTGGTATTTCAGTATAGCAGAGACAACAAGCTCTTGTGGCTCGGAAAAGAGCTGCTCTGATCACTAGGGTGGGAAAAAAGGGCCAAACTCTCAACTCAGGCTTAAAAGAGCCCAGCTGAAAAACTGTGGGGAACCTATTTCTTCTCCGATTACTAGAGGTAGTAATTGACAGTAAGCTATTTAGTTACTAGTTAACTAGCTAGTTACTAGTTAGTAACTAGTTAGTTACACTTCAGTGATGAACTAAAGAAAGACAAGCCAGTGAGCTGCAAGTGTTTTAATGTTTAGCATAGTCAATGTCATGCCAGCCCACAGGATTTATTGATATACATAACTCTTCATACCTTTTTCATTCCTTAAATATCTCAAATTGAAAGGAAGGTTAGTGAGGAAGGGGAGCTGTGTTCAGCTGCAGGTACCACATTCTACCAGTTATTTTGTTTTGTTTTAACTGAATATTTCACACAAACAGTAACCTTTGATTAGGCATATCGGTTAGAGAGTCTTTTTGAAATAGTTGTGAAAATAAAAGCAAGAGAGCAGAGAAGGAAGAAGCTCAGCAGAGTCTTCGGTTATAAAGTTCCCCAAACTGTAAGTTTCTTTAGTGATGTTAAATCTCAGAGTCACTTTGATGGCTTCTGTGCTGTTTCTTCCATGAAGCAGTAAGCAACAGGTAAAGATTTACACTGTGGCTGTCAGAGTCTTTCTGTAACTTCTAAAGAGGGTTTTCTGATGGGACTCAAATCTTATGCTTGCATCTTAGGTAGAAGAGGACTATCTGTTGAAGGACACAAAGGGGCAAATAAACCTCTTTCTCTTTTCCAGAAAAAATGAAGTAACTATAAACAGCAACAGGCTTTACCTAGATGATACTCCTCAAATTAAGAAAACGGGTCTGAAGATCAGTATGTGTGTTTTGTAAGGGAATTGTTGCAGTGTTAAGTGTTGGATCATTTACAGGATTAAAGCTTATGCTTTAGTTTTGATTCTCATTGTTCTGTACTCTGTGCTCCAGTACCCGAACTTACGTCTGGAAGAACACGCTCTGTTTAACCCTCCCAACACTGCAAATCTGATAAGAGTAGCTAGCGGCCACTCAAAAGAGAAAATATTAGTAAGGACAAAGCTTATCTCTGACACATCTGGCAAGAAAGCTGTTTCCACACTGGTTTGGTGGCCTGTCCTCGTGGGAAAGTGCTGCTTTATGCTCCTTGGCTGGAACTTTGTGAAGGCTTCCCAGGGTCTAAACGTCTGACTTACTCTAGCTTTATAGTTGGTTTCACTTCTTCCAGTGAGTTTGGATTATGGGACCTGTTCCTCAGAAAAGAAATAAGCTACAGCATGGGTCTTGCTGGAGGGCAGAAAAGCTTTCTCCGCTCTGAGATTGCATGTGATAGAGCTGTGTTTCGCTTAGCTCTGTGATGAAGGTGTTAATACAGGTGGGCATGGTAAGTGATCACCATCAACTCTGCTCACACACATACTTCTCTGGGCAGAACTGTGAGCTTTGTTGTGGCTTTTGGGGTGTTAATGTGAGGCTAACTGGAAGTTGAAATCTTGGATACTGCCAATACAAAGCTATATTTCAGATTGTCACCAAGAACCACTCCCCTCCCCCCCAAAAGCTTTAATCAATACCACTTATTGTCAGGGGTCAGAACATATTCCTTAGGATTGGTGGGCTGACTTTGTGAATTTCTCGTTCCTGGATCCATATGCTTCATCTGAAGCCTTATGTGCTGAACATCTGTGTGTGCCAGAGTGGCTGTCAGGAGTGTAGGGCTGTATAGGGCTGTAAAGCATCTTCTTGTAGCAATTTCAGTTGTAGGAGCTCTCCCTTGTTTCTTCCCTCTGTCATTCTCTCTATATGAGTCATTTTCTGTGCTGTGATGAAGTACTTGCAGGACTTAATCCCATTTGTTCCCTTTTCTCCCTTAAAGGATGGAGTGAAGTGGTCATGCTGCATTTTTCTTTCTAACAGGTAAACACTTGATATGAAGTTTCCCCCTTCAATTGGATCAAATGTCATCTTGCTGGAAACTGCCTTATTTTTCAGCAATCATGGTGGAGGAGTATTCCTTAAAAAGCACCTGGGTAAACTAACTCTGAGAGCTCTTCCAAGAGCACAGTCCTCCAGATCTTTGCAGGCCTGAAATGAGAACATTAGTTTTATTGTCTCTACCTCCTGTGCTTGTGCAGTAAGAGCTCTGGGGTCTGACTTGCCCTCTTGGTTGTATGCATGTATGTGTCCTATATCGTAATGCAATATAGAAGTGTGGGTTTGTTTGCCAAACAACATTCCCAGATACTAAAGTACATCCTGGTCATCTTTCTTTTGTCTTCACTTTTCTTCCCTTCCTGTTCTGAAACCTCTTTGTCTGTTCAGGTCTAAAAAACTTTTCACTCTTTGGAGCGTCTAAGCGAGATCAGCGCTTCAGTGACACTGGATACTCAGATAAAGGCTAAAATCTATGATCCAGTTAAACCTACCTCTGCTACTACAGCATGAGCAAGAAAAGCTGATGCAGGCTGTGTCTGCAGTGCTCTGACACAAAACTATGTGGCTCCAGAGAAAGCAGTTTAGTTTGGACTGGCTTTACAAACTGTTCCGTCTGTAGTCTGATATAAATCTGCCTCCTTGGATTGGGGATGACTTCTAGTCATATGCTGTATTCACAAAGGGATCCTGCTCATGGTTTGTGTCCTGGCCGGGGCTTTGCTATTTAGAGGGTCAGAGCTCAGGTTCTAAAAACAAAGCTTTAAACAAAGCATTGCGTATGTGCTCCTTAACAAGGTACTCTTTAGCATTTAAAAATGGGTTATGCTGTTCTTGTGCATGCAGCTGTGGAATGCTTCTGAGGACAGTTAAGTTCTTGTAATGATCAGTGTTCTTGTAACAAACTCCTTGGAGATGGACATAACTTACAGAGCTAGAAGACGATAATTAAAGGCTCGATTCAAATACCAGCTTTTTTTTTTTTTAAAAAAAAAAAAATCACAAATGACAAAAGCTACATGTTTTCAGAAATGCTTAGAAATCTTTGTGTGTTAAAGAGAGGATGGCGCTCAGTGTGGATTCTTTTTCTCTTCTGCTGAAGAAGGGAAAACTTGTTCTGCTAAGGGATCCAAATGCAAGTCTGCCCCAACGCTGAAAACTTGCTTGCCTTCCACAGCCCTTCTCTGCCTCTCTCCACAGCTGTTAACTAATCTCGCTGGAGAGCTGCCAGAATGACTTCTTGCTTTTTGCAAGGACTCTTGAGTTCTGTAAACATATCTGGAAGCTAAGCTTGTGTCTGGGACTTTCTCACAATAAAACAGTTAAATTTGTGGATGTGTACGTTAAAATGCAAAAATCTTCTTCTTTTTTCACTTCTTTTAAAAGGATATGGAGAAGCATGTGCCATAGCAAATAGAAATTGCAAGTTGAAGACAGTATGTTTTATCTCCGTATATTCTTCCTAATTAATGCCTGTTATAAATAACTCACTTCTGCCAAGCACCCAGCTTCTAGAGGTCTTCTGTCCTTTGTGCACAGAGTAGCTCAGCAACACTGCTGATCTCTAATACTGACCATCTTAACTGATGTTAAAACATATGCTAGAGGCCACTGTTGCACACACTTTCAGGGTATAAGGTGAACTACATTTAGCTTTGAATGGTATTATGTGCTTCCCTCTTTCAGACTGAGGAAAGAGGCAGGGCTCTGAGACTTGGTAAGAAGATGGACATAAAGCCAGGCTCTGCGAGCAGCTGGTCTGACTGCTGCTTAACGTCCTGATGCTTCTGCATGCAGAGTGTGGCCAAAACTGAGCCATTTTATAGTTGAGTCCCTGAGAACTTTTGCAGCAGGGTTAGGAGATGGGTTGTTGCTGAAAACCTGCTGTTTGTAGAAAACATATCTGTGCACTCATTCTTGCTCTGATTAGCTCAACTATGATGACTTGCAGGAAAATATACCGTTAAATAAAATAATGCATACTGTAAATTTTAGCCCAGGGGAAGCGGTGAGAACCCCCTGAGCTACATTTTAAGCACTGGAATGTGCTTGTCTGTCACAGAGTATCTCTCTGAAGCCAACTCTGATATTTCTCTGAGCCAAATGGGCTGTAGTGCAAGGAAACGCTGATCAAACCCGATACCCTTGTGAGCAAGGCTGCTTCCTAGTCTTGGGTGCTACCAAGCTGCATGCCGTTATCATCAGCTCTGCATCTGAAGTACTTGTGTTTTCAGGCATTCAGGTATCCATCTCTGGCTAATGCTGACCTCCAGAGCAGAAATACTGGAGTTAGTGATGAAAAGCAGAACAAAGTCATGAGACTGGGCCTAGCAACATGTTTGTACTGTTACCTATTTAAAATATCCCGAGAGCAATTTGATAGTCTTTATCTAGTTAGGCGTCAAAAGCAACATCCCAGTTACTTGGGTGGATCCTGTGTTGCTGCTGGAAGTGTAGAAGTGAGGCATGGGAATCAGGAGGCTTTCAGCCCATCAGTTCAGGACTTGTTCTGTGAAGAACTAAGAATCCATGCTTGTGTACTGATTAGGTGTCACCTTTACTCCTTCCATGTAATCACAGAATCACGGAATGGCTGAGGTTGGAAGGGAGCTCTAGAGATCATCTAGTCCAACCCCCTGCTCTAGCAGGGACCTCTATAGCACGGGGCACAAGGTGGCATCCAGGTGGGTTTGGAAGATCTCCAGAGAAGGAGACTCCGCAGCCTCTCTGGGCAGCCTGTTCCAGGGCTCTGTCACTCTCACAGAAAAGTTCTTCCCCACATAGAGACAGAATTTCCTGTATTTCAACTTGTACCCATTACCCCTTGTCCTATCGCTGGCCACCACCAAGGAGAGTTTGGCCCCCTCTTTCCTACATTCTCCCCTCAAGTACTTGTACTTGTTGGTAAAATCCCCTCTCAGTCTTCTCCACACTAAGCAGGCCCATCTTATTTAATCTTTCCTTGTATGAAAGGTGCTTCAGTCCCTTAATCATCTCCATTGCTCTATGCTGGACCCTCCCTAGGAGCTACATGTCCCTCTTGTCCTGGGGAGCCCAGAACTGCACCCAATACTCCAGGTGTGGCCTCACCAGAGCTGAGCAGAGGGGCAGGATCCCCTCTCTCAACCTGCTGGCTACGCTCATCCTGATGCAGCCAGGATCCTATTGGCCTTCTTGGACACAAGGGCACATTGCTGCCTCATGGGTAACTTGTTGTCAACCAGGACTCCTCTATCCTTCCCCATGGAGCTGCCTTCCAGCAGGTCAGCCCCTAATCTGTGCTGGTGCCTGGGGTTATTCCTGCCCAGGTGCAGGACCCTGCACTTGTCCTTGTTGAATCTCATGAGGTTCCTCACTGCCCAACTCTCCAGCCTGTCCATGTCCCTCAGAATGACAGCACAGCCCTCTGGAGTGTCGGCCACTCCACTCAGTTTGGTGTCATCCACAAAGTTGTGCAAGGTGCACTCTGTCACCTTGTCCAAGTCTCTGATGATCAAGTTAAACAGCACTGGGCCCTGAGGGGATACTAGTGGCCACAGGCCTCCAAGTAGACTTGGCCTCATTTATCACCACCCTCTGAGCTCTGCCATGAAAAAGCAAGCAGACCTGCTTCTGATTTAAGATTAGTTTTTGTTGCTCTTAAAATAGCCTCAGCCTTGCTCTCTGATTGTAGCTGAGTGGGAGATGCAGACACCTGGGGATGTAAGTCTGCCCCTTGTGAGTATGCCCATGCACACTGTGCTCTCTTTCCTGCTGCTGGAGAGAGCTGTCATGTGCTGCTGAACTTGCAAGAACATTTTTCTTTACAGGCTAAGTCTTGCTTCAGAAGTTGCTTCTCACAGCTTTTGTCCAACCGCTGTTTAGCAAAGTTCTGATTTTGGGTCAATGTATAAATCATGTACTGCTTCCTTCCTTGAACAAATAGGGAATAGGCCTTTTTGATTTTCAGCTAAATGTTACCTACCCCAAAAGAATGTCTTCTTTTCCTGTGCTCTACTCTGCAATTTCTGTCTAGGTACTTCTATCACTGTTTCCAATATGCAGAATCCAATATCTGTTGCAGAGCTGTGTGGGGATACGTAAGTGTGCCTGACATAGTAAACATAACTATGACACTGATGTGTTAAAAGCAGAGCCTATATTGTAGGGAAGCACCTTGCTTTTCCTCCCCTGCCTTTCATGTGAAGTGGTATTTCAGTTTTTAAAACTTTCCTGCAGTGGATATTGGATAATCTTGTAGAGATTGAGATTTTTACTGTGCAGGTATAATACCTGCTACTGTACCATACTTTACCATAGTACCTTAATATGATACTGTGCTTCCAGTGACACAAGTGTTGCAGGTGAACTAGAGGTTGAAGGTTTTTTTTTTCCTTTTGTATTTCTTTTTTACTATCTCTGTACTTTCTTCTGTGTACTACTTTTTCATCAGTACTGACCAGGTCAGAGGTAAAAATAAAACTGATATGAAACTTTCTATATCAAAACTTGATGAGATCACTTATTCCTCTTGAACAGGCTTGTGAAAGCTGAGATGGTGATACAAGTTTTTAACAGTATTCTGAGAGAATATTCATATTTAAAACTATTTTGTTTTCCAGTTACCAGCTGCAGTTTTGCTGTGACTTATCATCTTGCACTAGAGATGCAAAGATAAGACTTTCCAAGAAGCCATGGTGTACAGTCATTGCCCCTTTCACCTTACTGTAGCTGGCTCTGCTTTTATTTGGGAAACAACAGGCTAAAAGGAACAAAATGCCTTGAAAAGGAGGAATAAAGGTCTGGCACTTTCATTTTTGGAAATGAAGCAGTAAGTAGTAAGCTTAAGTAAATGGTAGTTGCTTAAGCAGATTAGAACCTCAGATGGATAATGGAGGAGAGGAATAATTGGACTTAAGTGTCCCACTTGCCTCTACTTACAGTTCTTTGTCTTGGGAACTTCACTGACTTCTTTCATGAGTTACTGCCAAATACTTTAGCTGTTTTGGTAAGGTAAGACAGGTAAAAGTTAACTCAACATTCAGTTTTTAGTAGCCATGGTATAGTGCAACAGCTCTTAACTCAGCAGGAGACTGCATGATCTTCACTTGAACTTTTTGCCAAAGCCTACAGAATTGTAGACCAGTTTCCAGCCTTTAGGGACTGAATGCTGAATGTCTTCCCTGGTGTGTACTACTCTATTGGGGTGAATTGTGAGGGAAAGGCTGGCTTAACTGTAGCTGCCTTCCAGAAGAGTGAGCACCAAGTAATTGGAGTTTTCCTTTATGGTTGTTCCAAGTTGCTCTGTAAAGCTGGAGTCTTGGAAAATCTCCTGGGGCATGGAGGAAGGAGGAGATGAGATCAGCCGGAAACTTCCCAACTCATTTTGCGTCTCGCATGCAGACCTCAAGTTTATAAGCTTCAGCTGTACTTTAAACTTGGATGAAATGGAATTCCTGATAGATTTAGTGTCTGTTTCTGGGCAAGCTAGCCAGCTAAAGTGCTTGGACTGCATAATCCGTCGAAAGAATGTGAAGCTGCTTCCTTACTAGATAGCAACCTGCACAGTTAGCAAGACTGAAGCATTTTCAATACAGGCAGTCAGCTTGTACCCTTCCTGCACTGTCAGAAACAATCCTTACTGCTAGACTCATCTGATGTTATGTATCTATAAACTTAAACGTCTTTGAGTGCTGCAACTTTTGGGATTCTTGCAAAGTTTGTGCAGAACAGTACAGCAACCTATTGGTACTCAGAGGACTGGAGTATTGGCCAGTGGATCAGGAAAATGAAGGTCTGAATATTGTAGTTTCTGCTATTGGTTATCACTTGGTGAAGACAATCCAGCGAAGGTCTAATAAGACCTGGACGACAAAGTTACTTGCTTGGCCTAAAGAGATGAGGAAGTTCAAAGGACAAAGATCTTTGCCCTTGACTTCTGAAAAAGCTTTAAGACATGAATCTTGAATACGCTCTGAGATGTGGAGGAGCACTCCCTAATACTCCCCAAGTGGTTCTCTTGATAGAGCCTACCCTTCACTCCATTTCCTCCCTCCACTTTCCATTTCACCACGTGGGACTGCTCAGGTTTGTGACAGGCTGGCTGCAGTGAGTAGCAGGTGCTGTGAGGAAAAGGCAGCCTGTGGCACCAAACACTTCTGTGAAGTGTTACAGGAGCAGGCACCTGCTAGAACTTGGACTGCTGGCTGATCTCTGTTGATGCACCTGGGTAATCAGAACAGTCGATGAGCAGCAACTTGGCACCATAAAGATGCAGTTAATGCATGAGTCGCTGGGACTGAAGTCAGGCGCTTAGTTGTAGAAAGCAATTGATATTAGTCAACAGTAACATTACAGATGCTCATGAATGCTCTAACAAAACTGAGAGGCATAAATGCAGATGGCAGTCTCTTGCCAGGCTCTATAGGACCTACTGATCTTACTCTTATAAAAGCAGACCAGGACAGAAGATGCTGTCTTGCTTCCCTCAATGTAAAAAAAAGAACAAAACAAAACAAAAAACAAAAAAACCAAGTCCACAAAAGAAATGGAAGCAAACCAGTGCTAATTAAGATGGCAAAGCAAGGCTGTGTTGAAAGGATTAAAGGCTGAGAGAACTTAAATTGCTATGTCATCTGGCCCACTCTTTCTAGCAGTAGCATTATCCTTTAGCAAGCTGATCCTGATCCTGCCTGCCCCTAAGGGAATATTCAGCAGCTATCAGCATTATTCCTTATCTCGTGCAGCTAGCTAGGAAGCTCCACCCATTAAGAGGGACAAATAGTTGGCCTCTAGCTTGGCCTTGCACTGCTGCAAAATAGTCAAGTAGCAGGGCATGGAGGCAGGGGGAGGTTCTGCCTTCGCAGATAAGGCCGTGTATCACAGAAGGAGTTTAAATACATGTTTCCCATGTCATTCCCCCAAGCCCAGCTGGTCCTTGTGCTTACAACCAGAGCTGGCCTTGAAGTTTAACTTCATCTAGGCGTGGGGTATTTTTTTCAAGGCTGAGATCAGACAAAACTTTATCACAGTTTTTGTTTTAGCACCTGCAGTGCTCAGATGCACAGGACCTGTAAAGACACGAGCACTCAAGTAGATTGGGATGATTACAAGCCTTCACAAATCTGTCCTGCTTAAAGGGTGCAAGACAGGCTGGTACGGAATTGCCCTCTCCCGAAAGAGCAGTGAGGAAAGTCACCCACTTCATGCAAGTGGTTGCAAACTTCTTGCTGTAGTCCTTCCTCCAAGTTTTCATATTTAGGCAGATTCCTTCATATTTAAGCTGCCTTTTTTTTTTTTTGGAAAGGTTTTGTTAAAGTCTTTTGAGATTTTCTCAGTAATCAAGCTTAAACTGTTTCCACAAGTTAATTCATTTCCATACTGGAAGCCTAGAGCTTGACTCACTGCGGTTCTGGCTTAGCTCCTCTTATATTAATGGCTATAGCACATGGGCACTGAAGAGCTGTCTGTTCCTTCTGGAAACAGGAATAGGTTTGTCTACTGGTGCAGCGTCCAGGGATTTTCTTTGCTCCTAACTGTGTTCAGCCAAGCTCCCCCTGTCTAGTTAATGGACTAATTTCTACATGCATCTTCTGTTCCTAATTTTGTACTGGCTTCTGCTTGTTCTGTTTGCGTAACAGAACTCTTCATCTCCTGAGCTGTAGTAACACGGCATCTTTCTCTTATACATGCTTCTGCTATGCTGAATCAAAGCCAGGTGCTGCTTATGTAGCCTGTCAACCTCACCTATGAGCTGGCAGCTTTGTTGTGCTCATCTTGCTCCTTAATACTCCTGGAGTATTTGAGTGCCTATCATCTAAGTCTTGCTTATTTGTCAGTTAAATCTGAAATGCCTCTTGTAGGTTGGTAACCGCTTCTGAGTGCTAGGTGGAAGAAAGCACCTAACTTCTCAGCAGGGAACGGTCCTGGTGTAGTTACCTCCAGGCAGTTTTGAACTCTGCACAGGCAGAGTCGAGGAGTCTGAGGAAGGCACAGGCTTTGCTTGTTGGTTACTGCTAGGCTTAGCGCTGTTTTCCAGAGAGCCATGATTATTAAGAAAGCCAGAGCAACCTAGTTGGGGAGAACAAATACGGAAGGTGCAGACTTCTGTAGTTACGCCATCTAACCTTGTGCTTACCGAGACTCTCCTAATGCACTTGAGAGATGATATGACAGTTGTTTAGATCACTCCTTTCACAAAAGCCTCCCTGCTTCATAAGGCAATCCCCAGATAGAAGAGCTAGCACAGTTCTGCTGGAGTGCAATGAGCAGCCTGTCTGCAAGCTCTTGGTAGTCTCGTAATAGACACTTGGTAAAGGGTAACAGAAATTTAGCTTCTTTCTTAGACATTTCAAATGCATATGATCATAGGCAGCATTAACTTCAAACTCTGGCCTCTAATTCTGAATCCCTGACTAGAAGCACAACAGGGACTTCTTTTGAAGATGGGGACTATGCTTGTCTCGCTGGAATGTAAACCACAATTGCATGAAAATGGACAAACAGGATTTTATCCAAACATCATTGCCTTGCTAAAATGACATGTTTCATTTAACCACTTTAAAAGACTGTGCCAAGTTGGGGCTAAATAGTAGTTCTAGAACCGAAACATGCTCATTAATATGCTGCTTAACTACAATTGAGTTTCTCTAAGTCCACAACTGAGGAATCTTTACCCTTTCAAGGGAAAAATTGTGAAGATAATCTCTTCTGGTGCCACTGCTAGAAAAACAACCAACCAAAAAGCCCTCTTGATTCTGGAAGGAGGAGCTTGGATCCCTGGCACTTTCTAGTGCTTGTGTCAGATGTTCCTATGTGTTATACAACTTGTCACATGCTCTCAGCTAGCTCTGCTACAAAACCACAGCAGACAGCACATGTGAAATTGCAGAGGTATTTATGTAAAGTGAAGTAGCCACTAGCTGTATGGAGTAGTTGGTTTATTTCAAAGTGTAGGACTCAAAGGTGTGGAAATGTACCAAGTTTGATGCAAGATTTTTAGCTGTTGAGTCATTTCCAGGGGATTAGACATCCCAAACACTTTAGTTGTGTGCGCCCCTTAAAAGAGCTGTTTGCTAGGTTTCCTGGCCTTTGCTTTCCCTACCTACTAGGTGATACTCTTGGAGCTGCAAGGGCGAGAGTACTACACTCTTGTGGCTCCCAACCAGTGATGGCAATGTGCTTTGCTCTAATTTTAGGAAAAAGTAGAAGAATTTAATGCTCAAACCCCAGCAGCTTTCCTAGCAGTTGCTCAGGAAAAAAAAAAATCATTGCAGCTACTAAGAAAGAAAGAAAAAAATACAGAAAGAAAGAAGACCGCCCCAAAACAGCCTATGTATCTTGTTGGTGGCATATTTCAGAATACTGTACTTTATAGTAAATCTGTGCCTTTGTTAATACTTCTTTTCTTTTCAAAACAGGACCTCAGCCTGCCCAATGGCACACCTGTTGACACTTCTAGCCCAGCCTCCTCCTCTTCTCTTCTCAACAGACTGCAGCTGGATGATGATTTGGACGGGGAAACTAGAGACCTCTTTGTTACTGTTGATGATCCCAAGAAACATGTGTGCACAATGGAGACATACATCACATACAGGGTTACGACAAAGGTACAACAGCATTCTCCTTTCCTAGTGCTTTTTTCATATGGAAAAAAAAATCCCTTTAGGTATCCCTTGGGATACGTTCTGGATTTCTGTGTCCTCCCTGTATGTGGTCTTAAGGACAAAACAAATGTTTGATTAACTTCTTAATATGTTTGAGGTATGACTTCCCTAAGCAGAACTGTTTGGGACAGCTTTGGTATACAAAATTGTTCTGTATTCTAACATGTCAGCTTAGATCTTCTCTTTGATTCTGAGAGGATTAATGGTAGATTTTACAAAACCAGCTTCTTTCATTACTTTTAAATGAAAAAAAAAAAGTTAATCTAACACCTGTTTAGTTTGAGTTATCTTTTTTGAATGATGCGTACCTTGTGTTTCTCTCTCCCTCTGTTGCTTCACTGTTAGCTGTCTCATGCATCTTCTCTGAAACTCTTAACGCTTGTTGCATTCACAGCACTTGCAGTAGTAGCCTCAGACCCAAATCAGTCTAGATGCTTTCCTGTAAACCAGCTTTCATAGGGTTGTTGGTACAGAATGCTACATAGCTGCTGTTTAAAACAAAGTAAAAGCAGCTTAAGAATGCTTTGCCTACCAAAAGAGGTGTGCTGGAGCTCCTTCTGCATGTCTTGTGGTTCAATGATTAATTCAATCTAATTACATTAATGGGAGAAGTGATCTGGAAAGTCCACAGCCCTCACAACTTAATTTCTGCTAACTAGTTGTTCTCGTTAGTAGCAATTTCTAGGTGATGTAGATGTTTGGTCAGGGAGCTTGTAGTTACCCAAGGCAAATGCTATTCAGTAACCTTACCAGGGGTGTACCTAATCTAGTTGTCCAAAGAGATTAACTGGTTCTGCTCTTGTCTTCTTAAAGAGAATATATCCAGGTGAGAATACTTTTCTTTGAGCTAAGGGAGTTTCTGTAGGGCACAAACAAATTACTTTCATAAAGTCTACTAAAATATTGAACTCTTATGCTACAGAGGAGGAGAATGTTTTTCCTTTAAAAGAAGCATCAGCCTCTTAAAGCTCTCTTGATATAGACCTGTAATTGTTTGTGGCTTTAAGTGTCTTAGTCCACAAGAAATACTTTACTACTAATACTAAATACTAAAAAGAATTGTGGGAAGCCTTTCTGTTAGGCCAGCTTAGTCTTAAGCTTTTACATGATGAGAAACAGTAGGAAGTGTTTCTGTCTTAGACTGAGATCTGATTGTCCTGTCAAGCCAAGGTATCTGTGCATACAGACAGCATACTTCTGTTGCTTTTTAGTGCTATATTCATGGAAGGATTCCTCTTCCCTCTTAAAGCAGAACTGTGGAATGCAACTAAGGTATTTACTTTATTGGATAACCCTTTAAAAAACTTGTGCTGTTTTGACTCTCTCGCCACATTGCTCTTTATGCTTGCTTCGTTCTGCCCGATAGTTTTCATATACATAGCATTACAACACAACAATTAATTAGTTCTTATCAACCAACATCAGGATAAGTGTTTATATATGCACCTCTGCATTTTGAGTCACTAAGTTATGCAGCAAACCTTGCTGCTGTCATCTTTCTGAGGCCATACCTTCCCTCCTTGAAACTCGGCATGAGAGTTTTACTCCCTCTAGTCAAAGAGCTTGCTCCACATTTAAGTAATACAGATTTGCTAAGGTGAGGAGGAAAGACCCACAAGCAGGTCTAGTGAGCAAGAGAGCAGAACTAGGAGGAAATACTTTCACATAGTCATCTCTGGCTAATTTTAGTTTTGCCTGCCAGTTTTCTGCTGCAAGACAGAAATCTTTTACAAGACCAAGTCATGAAGGTGTTTGCCTCAAGTCAAACCATTTCAACCATATAGGGAAAAGTGTGTGTATCTGTGCCTGCTTTCATACAACTAAAAGTGAGCCATAAATATTGTGGTGCTGATCCAGCATAGCTATGTTGTTGTCATCAGTGAATCACTACAAATACCTTATTTTCAGAAAGTTAAGGTCTGCCACATATTCTTTGTTTTTTTTTAGGGAATAGAATGTGTTCTTGAAGGATGACATTTAAGAATCCTCATGAAAAAGCAAGTGAGATCCAACTTTCTTAAAAAATCACAATTTACTTGCCATCCCTGGACTGTGGCAAGACTCTTTTCCCTTTGTGTGCAGTCTGGAAAAAAAATCAACTAATCAACTTAGCACTGAATGTGCTAAGCTGACAAATAGTTTGATCAGGGTCCCAAATTCTTTCAGCATTAGTGAGATGTAGGATAAGCGTGAAGGGTGCTTAAGTTTTCCAAACAGTCTTTGGAAAGCTTATTTGTTACCTGGGGTTGACAGCTCGTACTGCAAACATTACAATGCTGATGACTATGGTGTACTTTTTTGCTGGTCCTTTTGAGGCCTGATACATGGAAACTTCCTTATGATGCAGAAGCAGTAAGGATGCCTTTCTACAGCTGAATGATTACTAAGGAAGTTGGGATTAAACCCTTTTGCACATTTTGAATCCTTCCTTCCCACTTTTGAACTAAACTGTCTGGGTTGGTTTACTTAGCGGTTGGCATAATGTTGGTTAGTAGTGCTAGTTAGCTTCTCAAAGCTAACAGCTGGGACAGTCGCACTTCCTTACATGCTACATACATGCTATATATGCTATATAATCAGATACTGTAGAGTATATAGATCCAGATTACTCTCGCCTGCTCATAACATGATCTCTTTTCAAGAGGTCTTAGCCCAGCGATAGCCAGTTCACAACAGCTCTCCCTACTACTGAACTAGGACGAGTTATTTTTCTTTGCTTTTTTGTTTAGGTTTCCTTCTGCCAGTCTGCAGTACGCCATCCATATTAGCAGAGCAGCCAGAACCCCTAACCAATTTAGGTTGTCTGCATCAGTATGAATTGTCTTTTTCTTGTTATAGAGTAACAGTATGCAGTCTGTTAAATAAAACAAATGAAATGTTTTACATGAAGTCTCAGTGACTATGCCACTCTACCACCACAAAGAAGCTGGTTCTGCTCTGAGGTTTAGTTGACTAAATCACAAATCTGCAGTGGATATTTGTTTTAGTAGTTCATTGTCTGCAAATATAATGCGTGCTCGTCAGTGGAGCAGTTATGTCAATCTATTGATTTTAGATTATATGTATAAAAGCACACTATATATACGACAGTTACCAGGTAAGAAGAGTGATGGGTTGAACTTCTTTCTTTCTGTCTCTGCCTTTGTTTCCCAGAAACTGAACTGTTGCATAGGTTATATCATGTGATGCGCTATTTTATAATGTAACAGAATTACTGTTCTGTAAATAGCATATTAAGGCTACTGATTTCCGCCAAAAGGAAACTCCTGACATAAAGCATGCATAGACCCTCACTGGGAGTGGCTGAGAGTAGCTTGGGGTAACCGAGGAGTTAGAGCCAACCAGATAATAACTGAAGAGCTGGGAAGCATTTTAGGGCTACACCTTGATTCTATTCCAATAGTACTGTGAGGCAGTTGCTGTCAGTCTGAAAGTAAATATAAAACCTCTTCTGGAATTTAGCAGAGAAAGCAAATGCTGAGAGTGACAAAGAAACCTAGTTTGGGGTTTGATGCTGTCCAGTGCTAGGATGGCATTCCTCAAAGTGCTGTAAATATCTCATCTTCTGGCATGGCAGCAGCACTTTTACTGCAAAGTGATCTTGGTGATGCTGCAGGTGACTTAAGTGTAGTACTCAGAGCCTTCCCTGGAGCTTCTCTGTGCTTCTCAGGCGTAATTATGAGGAAAGTCTACATTCTGATTAGGGAGTATCACAGTTTCTGAGGCTTTAGCAGAGTCCCCTAGTTGGGTGCTTCTTTAGTGTTTTTAGTCAGTTCCAGGAAATACTGTGTAAGGAGTAAGCTTTCAAAGCTGCAAACTGTTCAAGGACTTGATCAGACATTTCCTAACAGTTTCTCAACATGTCTGCCTTCTATCTTAAACTTGTAATGACAACTTTTAAAGAATGAAAACTTTCTTCAAGGTTTAACTTAATATACACCAATTTTCAGATGCCAGAACAACAAAGAAAAAAAAATGTAAACTGACTAGTTTCTTCCTCTCGGAAATCAGTAAACATAGTCCTTTGGCAGACATAAGCCATTGCTAAGTCTTAATCTCTTGGCCTTGCAGAAGTGTAATAAACCTGTGGTTTTTGAAATATAGCACAGTTGTGAAACGTTCTTCCCCCACAGTTAATCTTCTCCATGAATAAACAAGTCATGAAAAATCTCTGCTTTTAATTCTTGATTGCTAATATAAGCTCATACTTGGAATGAAGACGTCTGTCTTCCTTATAACTGTAAAGAGTTTAATAGGGTATGCAGTACTGTTTTGTTTTTGTTTTTTCCCTTTGCCCTCTTTTGGGATGTTTATTTGAGCAGAACATATAATGAAGTACCTTTGAACCTTTAGAAGACATCAGCTCTAAGTCGTTTTTCTTACTGCTGATTTTCCTGTTGCTTGAAAGGCCTAAAGAATCTGTCTCTAGTGCTGCAAACCAAAATGCAAGGGTGGAGTCCCAGTTCAAGGTTGTTTGGCCTCACTGTTGCTGATGATGGCTGTGCCACCTTCAGCAATAAATTCTGAAGTGAAAGGTTTTGGTCTGCTGTTACTTCTAGGGAACCCTAAACGTATCCTATTGTTGTTTTTCAGACCACACGAGCAGAATTTGATTTGCCAGAGTACTCTGTCCGCCGACGGTACCAAGACTTCGACTGGCTCAGGATCAAGCTGGAGGAGTCTCAGCCAACGCATCTCATTCCCGTAGGTAGTAAGCAAGGATCTGCTGTTAAGGGCATTTGTGTAACTGTCTTCAAAGGGTGCTATTTTGGAGATATGGCTATTTAGTTTTAAATACAGCACTCAATTTAGTGCTGTCAGTAGGAAGAGCTGCTTTTTCTTGACTGATTTTGAGGTTGAGATGTTTCTTGGGTCGGACATCTGAGAGGTAAGCCTTGGCAACCTTTTATATGAAAATGCTTCAGGAGACTACTCCAGTCCTAGCACGAACAGAGCATGCTTGACCTGTTTGCTCAGTTCTTGTGTGTAGATTTCTATGAGGCTTATGAAAAGCTATGCAGGTACTGCAAGTCTTAGTCTCAGTCAATGTTAAAGATTTCTTTTGAGTTGATCTTAAACTACACTATTTAAAACACTTCTGTTAACAGTTAAGAGCCCAGATTCTTGCAAGAGTTACAGTCTCTGGCTTTGCAGCTTTTCCACCTGTTTCAAGTAGGCAAAGGTTAAGCTAGTAAGACTAGATAAAGTACTCTGCTGTTCTGCCAGCTGACAGCATGACAGTCTAATGTGATGTGAAGACATTGATATTGACCTTCTGCAGTTTATTTTCCTTCTGTTAGATGCGAAGGGCAAGAAGCCTGTGAGAATTGCCATTTAGCTGTTTTGAATAATGAGATTCAAAAAGGCCTGAAGGAAGTGAATTGCAGTGAAACGTTGCAAGCAGCATTGCTAAGATATCTTAACCAGGCTGTCTGGAGTGGAGAGGGGAGCCTTTTTTCCTCCTCCACTCCCTCAACGAGGGCTAGAACGCGTGAGAAGTGTTCATTTAGATTGCTGTAGAGTAGAGAAACACTGAAGTCCTCAACATCTGTAGGACTTGCATTTAAATGAGTTCTATAAGTGGTTTTCAGTCTCTCAAAGATGAGGAATGCGACATCACCACTTGCCAACAAAAGTATTTGATGGGAGGAGAGGAGAAGATGAACTGGCTGGAAAAGATATAGATATGGGGTTTATCTGTTGGCATCGTCTGAGCGTCAGATGAAAAGAAAGCTGCCCATGATCTAGTGTCTTGGGAGACTGCCAAGCAGTTGCCAAGTGTTCATTACCTGTTATCTGACATGATGTAGAGGCTCTTGCATGGACTTAATGATTTAATGGCTATAATGCTGCAGAGCCTCCTGCTGTTCTTAATGAGTCCTCTGTTTCTTGGGGTGCAGTATAAACTTAACTCCCCCTCCATCCTTCCCTGTTTTCTCAATAACTTGGCTAGTTCTAGCTAATTTACAGATTTCAGCAGGCTGCCACTCCTGCCTGATGGCTGCATGACGGTTAACTAGTGGTCTAGTAGTGCATGGTGATTCACAAGCAGGGAGTCAACTGTCTCCATGATGACCCAGAAAGCCCCAGAAGCTGAGCTGCAAGTTTGGCACAAGTGGCTCTATTAGTAGACAAGCAACGTGGTGCAGAACAAGGTGCTCAAGTGCTTCTGTTCTAGGAAACGTGGGAGCATAGTGTCACACTGAACCCCAGAGTGCTGCTGAAATGTACAAAGACAGCTGTAGTTCTCAGTCTGTCTGGGAACAAGTGCAGTGTGACAGTGGTTCCTGAATTGCCTCTTAATCTCCTCCATTACAGTAGTGGAGATTGCTGAATGTTTTACCTGAAAAACAGGTGAGAAGCAGAGGAAGATGCAAGGTCAGATGCATCATGGGGCTTAAGAGTATTCTGGAAGGATGCTTCAAACCTGAGTATCTGTACGAAAAATTGAAGATACTGTAGAGTATCTGTACATATAATTGAAGATACTATAATGCCTAGAGGCCATCTGTCAAAGAAAATTTCTGGAGGGGGTCTGTTTTCCTAACCTTGGTACAATGACTGCCTAAAATCTTCTTGTGAAGAAGCTCTTTTCAGTACAGAGCTATGGTAGCCTAAACTGGAACAACTGTCCAAGACAAACATGGACTGTTAATCTTTGGTTACTGATTTTTTAGGACTTCTTTAAATGCGTTCTTTCAAACAGCGTTATAAATTTAGTCGGTGGCAGATCTATTTTCTAGACTAGAAAGATAAGTATAGCTTATAGTGGTGTGATATGAAATGGCTTTAGTGATAGCTAAAGCCGTTTTCTGACTGCAGTGAATAGTACTGTTCCCATATCACAGCAGGGAAAATAGTCTGTTAAGCTTAAGACCGTAATGTAGAGAGGTAGCACAGAGTAAAAATGGATTATCAGTTGTTTGCTCTATGTATTGATTACCTGGGATGGATCACAGAGGCCTCTTGAAGAAAAGAGTTATAATTTCTACTTAAAACCGCTACTGCTTTGGGGTTTTTTTTGCCTCGTACATCTTTTTCCACTTACCTGATTGTAAAATATGACTAAAACACAGGTGTTATCTGCAGCTACTGTAACTTGCAGGTACTTCTGTGGCTTAGAGATCTACTGAAATGAGATGGAATTGTGATGAAAGTAGAGCTCAGGTTTTATAAGTAACAGAGAGGAGCGAAACTTATCCCTGTAGTAGAACAACTGACTGTTACTTTATAAACTTTTTTTTGGAGAACACGTGACAAAAAATAACTTCATTCTATATTTAGAGGGCAAATTAGTAACTCTTCTCCACAGTCTTTACAGAAAAAGCTTATTGAAGTGTAGACATTGGTACTACCATGAGAATAAGAAGCACATATAAAACACAACCTGGTGTATTAACAGTGTCTAAAGCAAAAAAGGCTCCTGCATTCGCATCAGAAGAAGTATATTAGGATGCATCAGTGCATCTCTTGTGTCTGATTTGCTGGGTTTTGCCAGAGACTAATTGTGATGTTGGCAGGACTGTTTTGTAAACGCTTTGAAACTGTTTGAAGTACCCCTATGTTGGAAGCACTGTTAATGTTTATAGAAGTCCACTGTTTTTTCGAAAGAAGCTTGTCTATATGCAGTTAGCTGAAACAGTGTTAATGTCAGAAGCCTCTGTAATGAAGGTATATCGTCTTGTTGGTCTGAAAGTGGCTTAACTCCAGTGATTGATGCCAGGCTGGCACACCAAGCAGTGCTAGCTCACTTGTATTTGGCTGAATGAAACTCTCTTAAACCAATCTCCCAGCTTGTACTTTTTCTCCTGTATATGGTGCTGATATTTCTAGACTTCCAGATAAAGCTTACAAAGCATTGGGAAACAAATCTGTTCCTCCCTTAAATCTACTGCACTAAGCATTCTTCTTTTGAAGAAACCTAATTAGGATGTGACAAACTGATTTGATTGGAACAACAGATCTGAATATCAAGCTTTGTTGCAGTTACAGTTTTTTTTTTACTCTTTTGGAGATGTTGAATTTGTGAACATCTCACATGAGTTTGGTTGTACATAGTTTCCTTTGAATAATCTTTGTTACTGATTTTAGTTGACAAAGATTTCTTGAAGGGGATATCCTTGATTCCTGAATTAAGTGGAGATAGCTGTCATAATTTTCCTGGACAGATAATCTGCTTGTTCTTGGTATAGTAAGGCTTCAAGACTAAAACAAAAAGTATATTTTTTTTAAAAAAAGTAACTAATCTTAATGTCAATAGAAGTCATTAGGTTTTCCAGGTTTCCCTGGATAGAGTAGCTTTGCTTGAATGCCAGCTGTAGATGTGTGTGTATTACTGTAGGGAACAGTGGGTAACACTGCTAACAGTATGCAGGGGGGTTGGACTAGATGATCTCTAAAGTCCCCTTAATGATTCTGTGATCCTGAGATGCAGCTTGGACACAGTTACACTGGAAATGCTTAGTGTAAGTCATGGCCGGGCTTCACAGATGTCTTTCTGCTGAAGACAATTAGCGAAATGACTAAGAATAATTTGGAATAGGACTTCCTTCCTCATTGCCGTGGGTAATTCCTGTTAATAAACATAACAATGCAGCTCCCATCAAGATGGGAACTTGTTTCTCTATTATGTTTACAAGTTGCAGAAGGAATTGTCTGCTCAACTGAATCATACCTTTTGCTTGTCTTCTCCCACAGCCTCTTCCTGAGAAGTTTGTGGTGAAGGGTGTTGTTGATCGGTTTTCTGAAGAATTTGTGGAAACAAGGAGGAAAGCATTGGACAAATTCCTGAAAAGAATCACCGATCACCCAGTGCTTTCTTTTAATGAGCACTTCAATGTGTTTCTCACGGCCAAGGTAAGCCAGAAACTTCTAAACCAAGTCATTGACAAAGACTATAGAAAAATGGATGCTCTTGCAGTTTTACTTGAAATTAAAATAGCATTAATAAAACTGTATTTGCTGTTCAGAACTTCTTCCTTATATATGGAAAAGGTGTTGGGGGATGTTGTGTGTTGCCCAGGTGTTAACATAACCGTGTGGGTTCTGGTTTGCAGATTCATGAGTTCAGTTCTTCAGACTTGCTTATTTTGAATACCTGTCTCAGGAACATGTTTCTCTGGTGCAAGAGGGACCAGTAATGTAGCAATCATAGACTGTGTTTAAAAAAACAAAAATAATAAAAACAGAAAAAAATTGCTTTGGGGGAAGAATGAAAAGCAGGTGAGAGGGGATATGTCTTTTGCACATAACTAAGGGTGCAATTGTTATTCTCATTTGTTCTTGGCCAATCTCATGCTCATCTATTGCATAAAGTATCTGTGGTCTGTGTGATTTTTCTTGGCTATCCTTCAAACTGCATTTTAAATGCAATTTAAAGGAGGACCTGCAGTCAGGACTGGATTTGACCTGGCAAATGAGACGAGCTGTAAAAGCACTTCTCTGCAATGTCACTTTGCATTAGCTCACTCTAGTGAAACACTTATTTTGGTGAGCTGACTTCAGAATAATGCTGTACTTGCTGGTGGGCCGATACCCCAATCTCCTCCCTCTCTCCACGCCTCTGCTCCCTAATGGTGAGCTGAAGGGCTGAAGTGAGCCCAAAATGCAGAAGTTGATTAGTGCCCTGAGTAGCTCACTGTTCTGCTTTTTATTTCTCAAAGTATGATGCAACTTTCTTAACTTCTCACACGTCTTATACATTTCCTCCTCCATTCCTCCCCTCTTCCTCCATGCACCAAATGAGTGGTAAAAGCTTCATCCTTATCTCTGTCTGGCTTTTGCCTTGGGTATATAGTTTCTAATGAGCGTCTGGGTGAGGAGTAGTGGTGAGAGAAGGGCAGATAGCTTCTTCTGGGTGTCTCTCATGCTCTGTTGTACTAGGATTTCAGAATGACTTACTGTGAGAAATCGTGAGACCCTCTCCTGGTTAAATAGAGAAATCAAGGCTTCCTTCAGTACCCAGTGTGGATTAGTAAGACTTGAAGATCAGAAGGACTGGAACACTTGAATAGTAGGTTCGCTAAAGGGTCTTTACATGATACCTACTCATAGATGACTTGTATTCTGTCTGTTGTAAGCATGAAGGAAATAGTGTGTTTAAGAAGAAGCTTAAATACTAGCTGCTAACTTGTCTGCTTCTGTTAATCAGGTTTTGACTTGCATAAATGCTTGAAAAAAATAGAATAATATCTGTTTTGAAGATGGCATGGTCAATAATGTCATATATCAATTCTTAACCTCTACAAATTTTTATATTGAATAGAAAAACCTCATTAACTCTTCAGCCTGCTTTGAGATGTTAAATAGTGACCTCTGCTGGAAGGAGTAAAGCACAAAATGGATGACTAATGGCTTAGCTAATTAAAAACCTTGTTTTCTGATGTGATGTCAAGATGAAATCCTGTAAAGCCTGTAAGGTTTCATTAAAAAAACCAGACAAACAAAAGAATGTTTTTCACTGGCTTTGAGTGAATTTCTGTCTGTGCAAACACATAAAACTTAAGCGAGAAAACTTAATTTTCTTGGGCAGGCTACTTTAGACACAGCCTGAGCTGCAGTCTGCCTTGCATAGCAGCTGTGCGAGTTTCCCTATAATGTGCTTTTTTTCTGCCTTCCCCCACCTTCTTTCTGGACACACGACTGAGGTGAATGCATTGCTGAGCATCTGGACTTGACTCAATGCCATGAGTACTCTGTACTGAGCTATCAAAGCCATATGAATTTGTTAGTGTTTTGAACTATGACTTGTATGCCATCTCTAGCATAGTGTCAGTGAATGGTGTGAAAAGACTTGGTGGAAATAAACCTGTGCTAATGTGATTACTTCTCTGGTGACAGTATGAGAACAAGAGAAATTCTGGCCCTGCACCAAGAGAGGCTGCTTAGCACTCACCTGTAGTATCTTTCATGCTGTTCTCTGGGTAGAATGTGCCTGTCTAGGGCTTGTCTTGAAGCAGTGCCTACAGGTGCAACTTGTACAAAGTGAACATGAGACTAAATGATAGCATCTTTTTTCTTTACAGCATTTTGTCTTGACTGAAGAGTTCTTCATTTCTTAATCTTTTAACATACAAGTAGAGTGTTTATTTTCTTTTTTTTCTTTTTGTACCTTGCCAGGATCTTAATGCTTACAAAAAGCAAGGAATGGCATTGCTGTCGAAGATGGGGGAGTCTGTCAAATATGTCACAGGAGGCTACAAACTAAAAAGTCGGCCACTAGAGTTTGCAGCTATTGGAGAGTATCTAGACACATTCTCTCTAAAGCTTGGTACCATTGACAGAATAGCACAGCGGATTATCAAGGAGCAGCTGGGTAAGGACATGTTGCATTCTGTCAAAATGCTTCACACCGAGTGCTCTGCTGGGAATTCATATCCTTGAATCTGGCCTGTAAGCAGCTGCATACATTGACAGTGAAAATCTAAATCTAATGCTTCTTGCAGCTTAAAAACAGATTAAAAAGCTCACACAATGTCTTGTCTTAGCTCAGCTCTATAAAAAATAGCTTTTTCTTTTTGCAGACCTACTTTCTTACTGGGAGTGTCTATTTTGTAAAGACGTTAGGAGAATAGTCTAGATTCCAGCTTGAAGAGTCCAGTTAGAATTATGAGAATGGGAAGATAACTTTCACGGACTTGGCAAAGCCAAGTTTTGCATATGTTTAAGGGAGAGCTTTGTTTCCTGTACAAGTGTGTCTGTACAGGAGGCTTGTGGGAGCTGTCGATGAAGCAAGAGGTTGCTTGGACTAGTCACCTATGCAGCTGTGGAGCTCTGACTGTTAAGATGCTAATGCAGTACAGGACCTGGTCCCTAGAAGGGCTTGAGTTTGTCGTGCTTGGTAGGATGTTCCTACTGTCTGTGAGTGTTTGCATAACACTGTACCATGCTCTTTATTTATCTGCTTTTCTCTGTCTTTTGCAGAATACTTGGTGGAGCTACGAGAATATGGACCTGTTTATTCAACCTGGGGTGGGCTGGAGGTTGAATTAGCAGAGCCACTGGAAGGGGTGTCTGCCTGTATTGGGAACTGCTGCACAGCTCTTGAAGAACTCAGTGAAGACATGTCAGAAGACTTTCTGCCCGTCCTTAGGGAGTATATATTGTACTCGGAATCAATGAAGGTAAAGGGAGCCCTGCAGCAGAAGAAAATGCTGTCCTTTTTTCATGGGATGATACGTCAGTGAATTCATTGTTCCTAGCTGTGAGAAGGCTTGTTGATATGAGAAGAGGGAATTAAATAGTATATTAAAGTAGGGTTGCATTTGCAATGTCAAGTCTGTCAAGAATTGTGTGTGTTTAGTGGTAAAGTACCTGAGTAGCAGTATCTACCTGCTTGCCATGTGGGCAAGGTAAGGTCATGAAGCTAGACTGCCAATGAAATATTGGTGAGTCGCTTACGAGATGACTACCCAGCACTTGAACTGTTAGAAAATCAGTTGAATCTCAGATAGTGAATGTTGGGTTGTGACCTGGTCCTGCAGAAAGCAGCATTAGTGGCTGTGCAAGCTCTCTTGTGTGTGGTGGTGTTGGATAGCTCCTCTTTGAACCATGTGTCCAAATGACAAATACAGTTTCCCCTTCTCCCCACCCAGCATCAGAATATGTGTCATGTTGGGTTGTTAGCATTCTGTGCACGCCTAATAACTGCTTGGAGATGTTGCTTTGTGACTATTAATCTATTTAAGAATATGCTATCTTATAGTTTATGGAAAAGTAATAAAAGCTATTTTAATAGTCTTTAGCAGAGGATGAGAATAATTGAGCTAACAACATTAGAAAGCTAAGAGCTCTAGTTGTGACTTTAACAGGTTTTTTTGCAGTGCATGCAAGGTGTACAGAATGTAGTAGTCCCTTCACTGAGTACTAGCAAATTCCTCCTAAGGAGTTTCCTCTTGGAAGAACTATTATAAGGCCATGGAATGACTTGTTTAGAGGTATTTAGCAACTTTTCATGAATCTGGAGTCTGAACAAGCTAGCTGTTTTCTGTATTCTTGGTCCTTTTATGCTTCTCAAAATGAGCATTTGAAACAGTTGTAGGATTCTCTTCTCAACTTCATATAATTAGTTATGTGACTTCTCTCTTCCTTGGGAGAAGCAAAGCATTCTTGCACAAGGCTTGACGCTAATCCTCATAGTTTCTGTTTGCTTTCATGATCATGACGTTTGACCTTAGCATAAACCAAGTGCATTTCTGTTTCAGGACTGCTAACACCCAAGCATTGCTGGCACACTGAGCTGTGGATAGAAGCCTAGTCCCAAGGTGTTCAAACTTATCCTCATTCTGTAGGAAAAAGGTGTGTGTTACAAATAGCAGAGCCTGAGGGTAACAGCTAGAGCTTTTACCCCACACATATGTCATAGTCCAGTGAAGATGACATCTAAAGTGGCAAACTGAATAGTGGGAGGTGCTTTTCCACAGATGTAGAGACTTGGGGGAGGGAAGATTTTCTTCTTGGAATGAGACAGTGTCAGCTGATAGTAAAGATACTAAATGCAGTCTCCAAGGTTATAGATAGTCTTTCATCTCTCTGCTGCAGGTCTTCAGAATTGTTTGTAGGCTGATTGACTGAAGTATCTTTTTTGCTCCATGGACCCTTCCTTTCCTGCTTTATTTCCAGGTTATTGAATTGACTTCCATGTAGCCAAAAGAACTCATCCCTCTCCTCTTGCATTTCCTGCTAAATGACTGGATATAATCAGTTGTGTTGAAGTGGTGGAACTATCTCACTTGCAAAATAGCAGTTAGTTAAGAGCAGTTAGTAAGGCTTAGCATTAGGTTTGGGCATCTTGTGAGCTTTACCTTGCCTAAGAAGGGAGAATAAGGACTATTGCTGGCCAAGACTTTGTACCCCTTTTCCATCCCTTCCAAGAGCCAGAGCTAAAATCTGTCGGATCATACTTAGTATCACTAGACTAGAGGATGTCAGTTTGCTACCACTGCAGTGTGTAGATACTACATTAATTTTGCCAGACTCCGTGAAATTCTGTAAGTAACCAGAAATGAGGCAATTCTTTAAATGCAAGAGACTTTCTACTGAAAGAGCTTTCCTCTTCACTAGCAGTGGAGTCCTGATAATAAGTTGTTGAGAGGCCGGCTTGTGAAATTAAAGAATGTCTTGATCCTTCAGAGCAAAGGCTTTTCTTTTCCACAGACACTTGGTGGAAATAAAGCCATGGGTATTTGCAGATCAATACAGCCCTTATAGCTTTTTCTACTGCAAGCTGGACCCTCACTGTAGGTAGGGGGCCTTGATTTGTAGAGTGACTGTAGCTAATACTCCTCAGAGCAAGAAGTGTGAGGTAATTTTCACTTACCGTGATTGATGCTACCTTTAGTGTGCTAAAGAGCACAGTTCTACCTGGTGGGATCAGTACAGAGGGAAGAATATCGCCATATTTCTCACTGAGATAGATCATCCCAGGGAATCTCTGTCTCTTGGCTCAGACAGGTAAATTTGTTTGAAAGCTCTGGAGAAGCTGGGAGAGGTTATCACTGTGAGCTTCACTTAAAGTACCTACTGGTTGCAAGTGGGAGAGGCATGTTTAAAACTAAGGCCAAGTGGAGGATAAGCAGATCACATGTGAAATCCCGGTGCATAGGATGTGCTAAACAGCAAATCTGTAGTACAACATTTTTGAGGTGCATTGATGTTCCACTAGAAGGCACATTGCAATCCTGCTGTCAATAATTTTATGCTTGTATTAAAATGTTGTGTGAACTCTGCAGACTTGACATTACCAGAAAGAACTATCAAATCATGCAATCTTCAGCTGTGTGCTTCAGCATTGCTCCTAATGCATATTTAAAGAACAATATCTTGAATAATTAACCATCTCTCTAAAGAGTGCTGCACATAAGGATACATTCATGAGGTCTAGTGATAGTAGGAAGCTCTGTACAGTGCAGCTAGTTTATCATTGCAACTGAGCAAAGGAGACTGGTGGCCCACTCCTGCGGATTTGTCCAAGTGGTGAAATGTCTAAACTCATTACAACCACTGGGACTAGTGGTTTAGTTCTGTTCCCAGCTGAAATGTGCTGTGTGAAAAGAAGCTAGAATTTCCCCCTGCAAGTGTGTGTATGGTTTCTAACTTCACTGCTCTGTCAAATGAGGCCTTAACTAGGAGTAGTATTGCATGGGCACTCTTAGGAGTACAGAGCTTTTCAGGAAAGCTCCTGAAACATTAGTCTTCTTTTCATATGAGGAAGGAAATAAAAAGAAAAGCAACATCTTTTCCTCCACTTTCAAGTCAGTCATTAATAGATACCTTAACCTATGTTTAGAATCATGTAGTTAATAGTCTGTAGTGCTTGAGGAGAAGTGGGACACCTGCCCTTTTAATTTAGTCTGCTGATACTTGTTAATCATTGGCTAATCTGGGTACAGATCTAGCTTACTACACTGACTGTGCTCGTTAAGACTGAATGAAATTGCTGGAGGCAGTTGCTTTTCTGAAAATAAGTTTCAGCTGGCTTGAGTTCAAGAGGCAGTACAAAGTACAATACCTGTTATATTACTCAAGCACGTAAGAGCTATTCCACAAAGTTGTGAAAATTCCACATATTCTGAAATCAATGAGAATACTGTGTTTTTCAAGCCTGATTCTCCCCTTAGGGAGAAAAACAAAAAAGGCTTAAACTATTCAAAATTTATTGTTTATTCTTACTAATTTTTTTATATAAATTATTTCAGCTTTTTGGGAGATCTGCTCTTCTTCTTTATCATGGACTGGATTTTTTAAAGATACTAAATGCAGTATCTCTTACCACTAAGCCAGCAGCAGGAGTCTTCCCTCCTGTAGAATGGCATATTTTTAGAACTACAGGGTGATGATCACTTAGCTTAAGAGGTAGAAAAGGGATGAAGATGGTGAAGGTGTACAGATGCTAATATAACTGTTTAAGAAACAGAGCTGGACTGGCTTCTAGAGCTCCAAGATCTGCTTAAATTTTGAAACGGATGTTACTATAGGCAGCAGTTCACATGACCAGTCCTTTTTCATTCGTCTTGCTGAAACTATTAAAATGATTAGTCACCTCCTCTTGTCCTAGTTATAGTACTTCTGGGATACAGAAAGGAACAGGAACCCTTGAAGCACAATCTGGCCAAATTGACTGCAAAAGGAGCTGTAATTTATAGGTGCCTCAGCAGTGAGTTTTGGCCTACTTACCTCTAAGCACTTTTGATAATTTCTTCAGCAGAATTAGTAAGCATTAGTGGTTATTTCATTTGTGAACAGTGAATAAATAAGTCACTTGGTGTGAGACTAATGTTCCATTTTGCAGACACAAAGCTGCTTGTTTCATACTAGTATATTCTCAAAAAGCCTTAATTTCTTTTTGTTGTTTCCAAACTATAAGAAAAATATGCCCCATGGAAGCAGTACAGGATAAAGGCAGCATTTTTTATTTTCTACTCTCAGAAGTATCTGTCAGTAAAATCTGTACTATGTGATGAGACTCACGCAGCACGATATGTCCACATGATGTGTGCTTTTCATAACCTCCATGTGTGTGGTGCCTCGTCCTTAGCCCTATCCCCAAAACTGGTCTAAAACCAGGCTGAACTTAGTTTTAACATGGCAATGTAACTGTTTGTGGTGAAGGACTTTCAGTGAAGAGGGTGATATTACTATCTTCTGTGGTGTCTTTTCCTGGTTGTGCTATTATCTGTCTGCTGCTTGAGGATATTAAAAGCTTTGGACTAATCCATGATAGCTTTTATGCTTTTGTTTATCCTCTTCATGCTAGTAATAGGTCATCTGATGAATTGACTTAGCCAGGTTTATGTTTGTGGTTACGCGTGAGATTGTGCCTTACGTTACCCCAGCCCTTCTGAAGGTTGTTCCTCTTCCCCCTCCCTGATCCTTCAAGAGCAGGAGCAGCATTGCTGCTCTTTGTTTTTAAAAGTAATTTTATAAATCTGTTAAGAAATACCAAGACTGGTGATTGAATTAGCACTTAAACTGTATCACTTTGCAGTTTCTTGTAGAGTGGGGAGGGCAGGAACAAGAGGGTTTATCTCACAGCTGTCTTTTCTCTTGTGCTTAGAATGTGTTGAAGAAGAGAGACCAAGTTCAAGCGGAGTATGAAGCAAAACTGGAAGCAGTAGCTTTGAAAAAAGAAGAACGTCCAAAGGTTAGCACTTAAAACTACTGTGCAAAAGCACCCTACACTTTGAGCTGCTTTCTGAGGAAGTGAAGAAAGCTTGCTTTGTTTAGGTCTGATTTCTTTTTTTGCAGTATAAGCACTTTCTCCCAAACAGGGGTACGCTGGTGGAAGGCTGATGTCAAGGAAAGACCTAGGCAGGAACATACATTGTCTTGTATAGCTGCATAATTGCTGTCATCTCCCACTGCTCAGAGAAGGGTGAGCATTCAGCAGCAGAAAATTATTCCTGTCCCATGTAAACTTCTGAACAGCACCTGAGAATTCATCTGGGGGAGTGTGTTGTGGCACACACTGTAGCAGTGGTAAAACACTCCCTGAAGATTTAGCTGTGTCTGCTGGCTCGAACAAGTTCCTCAGCCATGGTGATGCTGAACTGCATTGTAGGACACCTATGCTATTCTATACCCTTTCTGCTAGAGAGTCTTCTCATGTGATGCTGAACAGATGTATCAGCTGTCACTTGGTTAAAGATTTTGGCCAGCCTTCATGCAGAAACAAACCTGTAAATCAGTGCTTGTGTTTCTGCCTCTGTGTGGAAGTATTGTAAATCAGGACTTTGGCCAATGATGAGAATAGATTTTGTTTTGTACCCCTATTTGCTAGTTTAGGGTCTTTTTTGGTTTTGTTGTTTGTCTGTTTTTTGGCTCTCTTTCCTCTTTCAGTTAATAACTCAGGGATCATTTTCCAGTGTTAGCACTACCCTGTAATGATTTCTAACTGGAAGATCCAGATTATGTCTTTAATTTAGAAGTTGTAGTCCTCCACAAGTCTAACTCATATTTCCCAGCCTTGTGCTTTTCTCTACAAAGAGCAATATTAAGGTGGTTTGAATGTATTGTGGTTTTTTTCTGCGCCAGTACTGGATGGTATGCCCTTACTTCCTCAGCATGGTTTTATGTGAGCACCCACCCCGATTCGCCTGGGTGGAAATGAGTCTACCATGTCCAACAAGCCATATGAAGCTCTTCAGGCATTTGGCATTGCTAAGATCTTGATGCAGGAGAACTGCTGAAATGTGATAATCTTTCAACTACTAAAGGATTTTGCACTTGACATCTTACTGGCAATATTGTGTAAAGCACAAAGCTTAGATTGCTATCTAAACACTTCTTGGAATACTTGACACTCAAGTAACATCAGCATTTATTTTGGCAAGCTGATAGACCTTTTTTATAAAGCAAATATCTTCAAGTAACACAGATTGTAAAAGAATACAACTTCTTGTGCTCATACAGCCACTAGTTCCCCATTTTCAGATCCGTTCTGTCGTGAGTTGTTGCTTGCAACACCTTTTGCAGTCAGTGAGTTCACAGTGTTGACTATGATCTGCTGGCGTTAATGCAGTGAATGGTATTTGTGTTCCTCAGAGTATACTTAGCTGATTTGCAGGGAATGGTATTAAAAACATATCCAGGCCAGTTTTATTTATTTATTTATTTTTAGTATCTAAATGAGGGCCTATATCTGCTCGTTAATCTCTTCCACTGGAGGGCGTTCTGAGACTCACAAAATAGTACTGTATCTGCAAACAGTGTCATCTGGTAGTTCTCAAATTGAGTTGATCAGTTTAAAACTCAGCAGAGTATAAATCTGGGAGACTCATTGAGCTAATGCAAATAACCATGCAGAATACCACATTTTCCTTTGAAAGCACAGTATAGGGTCTCCCATGACTTGTTTTTTGCTAGTTTGAAGGAAAGACCACAGACTCTTCAATGCTGCTGCTTTTTTAGCAAGTGCAGTGGTGAAGTGCTCCTTGCACATTTTGACATATGCTGGAGCTGTTTTTGTGGTAATCGACTAGCACAGTGAAGTGCAGATTTTATTTCTTCTTAGCAAGACAAAATTCCTCTTTAATGATGTTATTTGGTCTTTGACTCTCTATCTTGAGGTTTTGTAGTGTGATGTTCTGTGAGAAAAATAATATGGCAGTACAGAACAAGAAGTAGAAGCTGACCATGTTAAGGGAAGGCAAGCTTGTAACCATAAACGTTTACAAAGACGTGGGAAGGCAGAAGTATCATGTACAGATGCAGATCACCTAATAAATGTTTCTTACTGCGTCAGGACCATTTGTTACTCAGTAATGAAGCTGTAGAGGGGATTTGAAAGATATGGCCTGTTCATGCTGTTAAGTATTATGTCATCCATGCTTGACCTTGCTGAATTCTAGAAGTGGAATTAAAAGTAATTAAAGTATTAGTCTTCACAGGAATTGCATGAAATGAAGTACATTTAGTCATGGAATTCCTTACCATATAATGAGGTGGCCAAACTGCTGAACATAACACTTTATTCTCAAGGCTTGTCTGCAAGTATAACTCTTCTCAGTTTACGCTGATAAATGCTTGCCACTGACATAGTGATATGCCCCTCTAGAATGTCTCGATGGCCCAGAATGTTGTCACTTCTTGGAGTTATTCAAGTCATATGAGATCAGCCCTCTGTGGGAGTTGTAGCTTCTTCCCCCAAAATCCAGTTTCTTTTTTCTCAGTGCTTTTCTGATAGTGTGATATTAAATACTAGGTAATGGTAAAACCAGATAAAAGGATCAAAATTGATTTCACTTATGTCCAGACTTGGTGTTTGGACTTTACAGTAGATGTCAAATACTAAGTTAAAATGTTGGTTCTGCTGCTGAGTTGTGACTTCCATTTTGGAATGCTACTGTTCTAGAAGGACAAGTATTTCCTGTTATGAATAGGACCAGTGCAGAGGATTCTTTCATGAAGCATTCAGAGATCTTCCTGAAGCTTGTTGCTGCCATTCCTTAAGGAAAACATACATGATGCATTTAGTGAGGACTGGGTTATACCTGTAGTTCTGTACTCTAACAACATCACAGCATAACTTGCAGGAAAACTGGCAGAGAACAGCAAGAGAGTCTTGTGAAACCCTATAGGTGCAGATTGTGGGAAAAAGAGGAAGAAGCTGATGAGTGTTTATAAACTAAGTTAATTTAGTTGATAAATCCTATGTGAGTTTGCTTTCAGACTTCCTGAGCCTTTCTCCGATAGCGTAACAATTCCTAGTAAGAGAGCAGAGTACTTAAAAATGACATAAAACATGCTTGCTTTGAGAGGAGCATCTTGTAAGGCTTCCAGCACCTGGCTTGGTAGTTCTTGTCGTCCAAAGCTTATAAACCAACTTCATTAGCAGACTAGATTCTTAAGCTGGAATTACTGTGCTTAGAGGCAGTGCCAGAAATGTGAAGCTATCAAGTCCTCAGACTGCCTGTAGTACAAATCCACTCATCAGTACAAATCCTCATATTCAAAGTGTTCACCAGAAACATTTAGGTGGTAAGAGCTGAAGTTCTGTCTTGGCTGTAGTAGATAAACAGCACAGAGCTTTTCACCACACTGTTGCTGAACTAGCAAAAATATTGACTAAATAAAGTGAGAAAGTGTTTCAAGATGAAAAAACATACACACCTTCTCTTCCTTCTCTGCTCTGCTTTTTGACTACTCAGCGCCCCTCTCTCCCCAGATTAGTTCTTGGTAAAAGTACCTGCTTTGTATTATAGAGCTCAAGACCTGATGACTTTGCTGTTTACTTCTCATCTTCACAGCAGCAATGCAAACACTTCATGGTTCAGTCCAAGACAGGGGTTAAAGGAAAGAGATTTCTCCTCTCCCTAGTAGAGCCAGGTTTGATGCGTCAGTAAAGAGACCTAAGCTTCTGTACATCATGAACAGAGCTGTAAGGGATTTCTTGAAGTTCAGGGGTTTATCACCATGAGCTAAGCAGGAAGTAGAATGCTTTGATGAAGTGAGTAACTGCTCCTGGCATGCACATCGATGAAGACCAGCCTTTTATTAAGCAATCTTCTGGTTAGTTAAATGGACTAGTGAATGTCTGTTGTATTAGGTCTCTGAGGCATGAATGCTTCACATGCCAAAAAAGACCTGAAAAGAACTGCCTTTGGTAAAGTTTCAGGCTGATTGTGACATCTTCGGTGGGGGGGAAAAAAGAGTTAAAAAAGACTTCTATATATCCTGTGAGGAGACACTCGAGTACTTTCTTACTAATTCATACTCTCCTCCCATAAGAACGAGAACAGGAAAGCTAGTCCAAGTAATCCTAACTGAAATAATCTATATGGAGTAATGGCAATTACTTGTGTCAATTAAAATTATGCTAACCTAGTAACTCCCACTAGCATTCTGTAGGTTTCAAATAATTTACTGAAACTTTATAGATGCACAGCAGTGCGCTTTCAGACAACTTTCTATGGTTCCTGTAAAGGAAAGGACTTGTTTTAAGTGCTCTCTTAAGCTTCCAAGTCCTATGATTTTATCCCAGTGTCACAGCAGTGGTGCCAAACATCAGTAAGCAGAATTAAGTTTGTTAGTTTCCATTTTTTAATATCAATTTTCCAGTCTTAACTAGCAATGTCATGGGAAGTTGAAAATATTCTCCTTCCATGCTCTGTGCATAGCCCCTTGAAGCTAGGAAAATCTCGTTTCAAATAGCTATACTGCATGGTCAGTTCTGAGAGGAAGCATGCCAACACAAGCGGAGTGAGCCCATGACCTCAGAAGAGAAAATCTCTTAGCTCTAGCATCAGAGTGACAAGTGGACTTCCTCTTTGAAAACCTGATTTGAAAAAAAAAAAAAAAATACTTAATTCAACTGTAAAGGAGAAGGGGGAGAGGAAGGTTGGTCTGTAGCTGCAGTGATGTTGCTCTATTTGAGAATCAGAAACTGACTTTAGACACCCAGCTTGTAAGCAGAATGGCTTTCCTCTTCATGTACCTCCAGCAAGCTCTCCATCAGTCTGTCTCGGTCTCTGGCATGGAGGTGGATGAACACAGCTGCCTCCCACCTCATAGAATGTAGAACATGTTAAGTAATCTGTCCTCGCCTTGCTGGAGCTTGTCTCTCTGCAGCCATTGCTGAGTTTGAGATCACCACTGGACTGTCACTTGCCCTTTTGTCCATAGCCTTATTCAGAGTTTTGTATTAATTCAGAGTCTAGCACTTACAGCAGCTGTTTGAATCTTAATTTCCTTTTCTTCAGGTACCCACAGATGTTGAGAAATGTCAAGACCGGGTAGAGTGTTTCAATGCTGATCTGAAAGCAGATATGGAGAGATGGCAAAACAACAAGCGACAAGACTTTAGGCAACTACTCATGGGGATGGCAGATAAAAACATCCAGTACTACGAGAAGGTATGTGGCACTGCAGTAGCATTTGCAGGAATAAGAGTAGTTTGTTTTCCTCTGGGATGGTGGTAATGAATCTTCAGGAAGTGTTTGTGTTGTCTAGTAGAAAAATCTTGGATGCCTGAATTAGTTCTAAAGCTGCTGAAAAAGAGAGGCTTTCACAGCACTGTTGTCATGCTCAAGTGACCTGCATGGGAATAGCTATCTCTTGCAGGGTAAACCTGTAAGGGCACTTAGTGCTTGGCGTCTGTATCTCTTGGATTCAACTGCAGACTTTTGCATCATCAGCAATTGATGTCTTCTAAAATTAGTGGTGGTGGTTCTATGATACAAAGTTTATGTGTACCAGTGATACTAATAAACTGGTAAATGTCTTGATTGCCGTTCTTGAGAATCAAACTGTATGGGTTAATATATACCCTTCAGTGCATATATAGGACAAAATTTCACGGAATACTTGTATATTACTTCTGGAAGTTCCTAGTTGAGCATCTTTACCCAATTTTTATGCTTAATTGGTGTACTTGTATGTGAGATTCAACATCAGGTGATTGTTTTTAAAGTGAAGGGACCTTGGGAGCTCAGCTCTATATCCTGTTCATATAACATGCCTTGATGTTAGAAGAAAATGTTACCCAGTGCTTGGGTTAGTACTTAACCTGTTAGGCTAATGTATGGCAACATGTTTGATTTTTTTGCCTGTTGCATTTTTTCCAGAATTAATCTCTAAACTTACACTAAAAGCATTGTATCTATGTATGATGCTAGTATGCACTTCCTTTGCCCTTTCTAGTGCCTATCTTGTCTCTAGTTCATAGCTAGTCACACACAACTTCACCACAATTTCTGCTCTTTTCTGAGGCTGCTTATCATGCTAGTTCCTTAAAGGAGGCAGAAGGGTCATCCAGAGGGGTAACCACTGCTGGGCTCATTTAGTTGATTTTATTCCCCAGTGCAAGACTTTTGTGATAACAACATCCACCATTAACTGGCAGAATTTTATAGAGATAGACTTACCAATTAGTAAATAGTAAAATAGCAATTAGTGCAACTAAAAGGAGTAAAATGTTATAGAGCTTCTCTGCTCTTGAGTGTGCAGTGGGCTCTCAGTCTTGCAAGGAGTTGACAAATGCTAGTGTTTCTACACCCTAACTGCACAGGGAACTCAACTTTATAAGGAGTTCCCTTAGCCCAGCATTCCAGGCAAGGGGAGAGAGGGATTCTCATGCTCCATCTGGAGGAGCTGGTCAGAGGTGGTTACCGAACCCTGCTCAGCTCGTCAGTGCTTTATACCCTTAGGAAAGAAGTACCTGATTGTGCTGAGGTCATCCTCAGAAGGTGATCCTTCCAGAATATCAGGCAAGTCCTAATATAATATCCATGAGAGCATCTGCTCTTTGCAGCATCACTGAGATGGGTTTCGGTCCCTTGTCAGATGTTTTGCAAGTGTATCAGTTCCTTAGCCAGTTGGATACTTGCAAATTTTAGCGAAGTGAGACCGCCCTGCCTCCACAAGATTTCCCACTTCCCTATCTTGTTTTTGGGAAGAGTACTTAAGCTTCTCCATCACTTTTCTGCCACGTTGGCAGGTTTCCTACAGTTCAGTGGTTTTGGTTATCTCTTTACCTGCCCATCACTACTGTACTAAGTGATTGAAGACTAACTGAATGTCCATCAGTGTCCCTGCAACTGAGTATTGCATTTTCACATCTTAATTTTGCTCTTCTTTGCAGCAACAAATATTTTTAGTAAGAAAACACCTGATCAATTCAGGATATACAACTAGAAGTACTCTATCCACGTTGACTAAAATCAATAAAAGATCAGGAAAAAGCTTAGTCAATAGAAACTTGTGACTATAAGAGCTGGGGATGAGTTTGCCTATTCCCAATGTTTATTAGAACACATTTGATGGTCTCTTTTGTCCCTTTGGAATTGTGGGCTGTTGGGAAGTGATGACATAAGCAAGAGCTATATGTCTGATAAGCATTCATGTTTGGGAAAATAAGTCCAAGTCCTAAAGAAACCTTCTACAACCCCACAGGCCAGACTCTCTATTTATTTTACTATTACCAATTAAACAAATACAGTGGGATGAAGTCTCTGAATTTGGCTGGGATATCTTGTATCTCTGAAAAACTTACTTCCTTAGATTTTTTTCAGTAAATTTGGTGGAGGTAGTTTATGACACTTGCTATTATAAACCACCAGCTAAACTGGCCATCTCTGATAGACATGCCACAAAAATGTGAACTGCTACCAAAACAAGTTTATCTACCTTGCTGGTAGCTCTTTTCTTAACTTCAGCAGAATTTCGTTGATGCTTAGAAATAATGGTTATTGTGAAAGATATATATTTTTTTTTTAAGACTTGGGCTATTTGATGAGTTGGAGGACTTTATTGTATTTTGGTAAAGAAATGGGTTTTTTTTCCCCCTAACACTTTCTTACTGTTCAAACTCCTATTTTTTACCTGCAATGACCTATAAAAGACTCTGGTAGCCTTCCTGAAGTTACATTCCACAGATCTGGATAGGTGGGTCAGAAATTACGGGAAGCCACGTACAGTCTGTTTATTTAACCTTTATTTCTTTTCTTCAGTGCCTTACGGCGTGGGAGTCGATTATACCACTATTGCAAGACAAGCCAGAGACCAAATAAGAAGTACCTTCATGGACAGTCTAGCACTTCTGTGCTCAGTACCACTAGGCATACTGGAACTGTATGAAGGACTCTCTTGTTGAGTTAACTGAAGTGCCAGCTGTGTTTAGGCTGGAACAGACCTTCTGAAAACTATTTGATTTTTTCCTCATTGTTTTTGTTTAAACTGGGATATATTTCATCTTTTTGAGTTACCTTGAATGGTTCCTTCTCCATCCTATGGAGTAATCCTGGGATTATAGTGAAAGTGCATGGGGATCTAAATAAAACTTACCTCTTTAGTCTAGAAGGAACTGATGAGTGGAACACTAAAAAGATGAAAATAAACTCTACTGCAAGGTGCCAAATGATGTCTTTCTTACCATTTTGTTTTGTTCAATTTAGAAAATAATTATTGCCATCATACAGTACTTCCTAACCA
The DNA here is from genome assembly GCA_003342815.1 of Eudromia elegans. Classification (NCBI taxonomy): domain Eukaryota; kingdom Metazoa; phylum Chordata; class Aves; order Tinamiformes; family Tinamidae; genus Eudromia; species Eudromia elegans. The sequence goes on along the minus strand of PTEX01000260.1, from coordinate 423,127 downwards.
CTCCTTATGTATGTTGTAGATGGAGAGGGAAAGGCTGGAAAAGAAGGTTTTCTGTTTTCTACCACTTGTATGGTCCGTCTAGATAAGATGATTCTCTGTACTTTTCTGTGTGGGCTTGGGCTGGGTCTAGATCGAACATACATCTGCAGAAAGCCTGAGATGCAAGCATGAACTGTGTTTTCTGTGAGCGTGGCATGCTGTTGGTTCATACTGAATGTCTCTGTTTACCTTGGTGATTATGAAGTAGTGTCAGTAGGCTGAAGTAGTGTCAGTACTTGTGACTGAATTGGGGATCAATATAGGTCTGGGTTAAATAGCAGCCTTCCAAAGCTTCTGGGAATGATGGAAGCAAGTATGAGTCTTCATTGTATTTTTCTTTTTTCTAAAGCTATCTCTGGAATTTGCATGATAGAATATTCCTGATCCATTTTTAAATCTATGAGGTTTTTTGTTTTTCTTTTTCCTGAACTGGAGCTTCTTTGAACTTGGTCACTTAAAGTGCTTGCTGTAGTAAAGATAGAACCTTGCTTTTTCTCTCTCTTCTTTTGCAGCAGCCAAAAGCCAAAAAGTGTCAAGTACTTGCTTACACCAAGCATCATCATGAGTGTGAAACTTGCCTTAAAAGTGTCAGTGAGGTTTGGTAAGGAAAAATAAGGTATTACCCCTATAAGGTACATGTAGTGTTCATATCTGTCTTTGAGTCACATGGCATGTGTTCTGAGACTCCTTTCAGTTTCTCTTGGCCTTAAATGTAACAGCTTTTGCAGGTCCATTTTTTGCTTTTCTCTCATTCTCCTGTCACAAATAACTGCTCCCATGCTGATAGTGGCCTTAGATAACTACTAGAGAACTTAATGCTGCCATGATGGATCTGAGATCCATCAGAGAATTAACAGCATGCAGATAATTCTGGGTTAACTGTTTTATCTATTAAAAATGTGGAGGTTTGGGACTTCTATTATAGTAACATCAGGACTCGGAGGAATAAATGCCTTTGAATGCTTCTGCTAAACTGCTTGGTCTCTTGGAAAGAACCTGAGTGCAGTAGTTGGAAATGTACAACTCTTGTGCTATCATGTGGTGATGAATCAAATACCACTTTGGTTTGGGTTGTGTCCTTAAACACGATATGTGCCTGAGGCTCCTCTGCTCTGCTGGAAGGATTTATGGCAACCATCAAGATGAGTTATCATTGCAGCATGGTGGCTGTCAGTGTGATACTCCCTGTATGGGAAAAGTCAAGTTTAAGGCATTTTAAGAGGTTTTTGTTTTTGATATGACTTCCTTTGACAACTTTGGGGTGCTAAAGAATTGCACTTTGTGATTTAAGCTGCCAGAGTCTCATACACTTACTTGGTAACAAGGAATTCTGCTTTAGGTTGCTATTGGGATCCTCTTAGGTGCAGAACAATCAACCCCTGTTGCTTTTCAAAGAGAGGGTTTAAAGGGATTATCTTGAAGCAGTGTCCAGTATTTTTATCCATCCTTCTTCTCTTTTAAGGTAAATTATTGCAAAAACATATTATTAATAATCTGATCACCTTCAGGAGGTGATACAGTCAGGAGGTGAGCCATGTTCTCAGTTCCAGTGCTTATAAGATAAACAATAGTCTAGTCCTTCTAGGCCTTCCTGCTTTCCGACAAATTGAGATCATCTGGGTATTTTCCTCAGGAAGCTTTTGTGACCTGATTTTTTTCTGTGAAATGGAGTTTCCTGATTGACTCTGCATCATTGGGAGTCAAGTGAAACTTATTTGAACCCAAATTTAGACTTTGATCCATCTATCCCATCAAAAAGGAGCACAAGATGATCAGAAAATATCTTTTACAGGTGAGTAAGCTGTCCAATGCCTGACAAGATTTATGTCTTATTCCCTCCTCACTGAAATAGGTTCGGAGTAAGGTTGTACTGGGAAGTGCAGCTGTATGTGAGGAGTATTAACAGGTACAAGGGAGTCACAAGTTAAGTTTAAATTGGCAAACAATTACTTCTGCTGAAGCTGATGAAACTCTGTTTGGATTTTCTTTAATCTGAGTCTTCTGATTCTGATGTCGGACTCTTTACCACTGGACCAAGTTGTGTTTTCATGTCAGATAAACCCCTTTCTGGTAAAGCTGTTGAGAGGCAGGCAGACTGTTTCCTTCGTGAAGTATGTGGCTCTGTGGCACCTACCAAGGTAATTGGGATGAGAAGCAGGATCCATAACTTCAGGCTGTGTATGCCTTGGAACAGGATTTTTTTGGAGGACTGAAAAAAACATCCCAAACCTCTCAAATGTCTACATGGAAAGTAGAACATTATCAAAAAGAGATATCCTATGCAAGAATCGTGTAGAAGGGTATGTAGAAGTTGTAAGGGCTACTGGGGAGTCTTCTTAAAAAAGGCTTTCGTTGTAAACCATGGGATTATTACTGTGGAAGTGGCTGTGAAATGTGGGGAGACTCCTGACTTTGGGACTTGATGCAGCAGGGCAGAGAGGGCCAACCTAGAGAAAGGCAAGAAATTCAGAGCGTACGTTAACTAACTGCTGTTATTGGGAGGCTGAGAACTGACAGAGCTGTTAGTGCAAATCTGCAGTGTTGAACTTGTAAACCTCTGTGTCTCTGTATTTGCAAAACCCAAATGCTAACAAGAGGGTCTATGAAAGGGAAGCAGAGACAAGAGCAGTGCAGGAGCAGCATGGTTGACCAACTTGAGTGTTCTGTCACTTAGGGTCACCTTCTGTGCATTCAGTTAAATGGTATTGAAAGCAGTTGCACCCTTCCTGCGAGCCTATGTAGGATGCATGTCCTTAAACACTTAAATTAGCCCAATCTAACTTTTAATCCAGAGCGAGACCAAGTATTGTCTCAGAGAATGCCTAATTCACTGCTCTTTCCGGTTACTTGCATGCTGTTTCTAGAATTTTTCTTACTCAAGTGGCACCAGCACAATAAAGCAAGCACTGAGATCCTGTTTTCACGCTCAGTTATGAACTGTTGTTCATACACATCATCAGGTTCTGACTGTTGCAATAAACTTAGACATTAAAACATTACTATGGATTTTTTCAGGTATCTATTGAAAAATGGTGTTGGGTATAGCCTTTAGGGGCATTAACTCTTTGAACGTAAGTTGCATCAAAAATAAACTACAGATTCTTCAATGCAGAAGTTTGACTTTTTTTTTGACGCAGTGACTTTTTCTAGCGATAAAGCAGTGGAACAAGTGGCAGAAAGAAACAAAATCAAATCTTAAGTGGCAGTGAAGGGGCTGCAGAGCTACTGTGAGAGAGGCTTGGAGGACTTGCTCTCTGCAGCCTGTTCATGGTGGATATTGCCTCAGGTGTCAGTCCTCTAGACATTAACATACAGAAAAAAGATTCCCAACCCTACAAGGACTGCCTGCGTTTTGATAAGATCCATGCTTTTGTTGAAACTTTGCTCATTCCTCTCAAGAAATTGTGCGTGATTAATTTTGCAGGCTTTTAAAAGTCTAAGATTCAGGTGCTTATGACCGCTCTGTGCAAAGTGTGATAGGTAGAAATTAACTAGTTCAGACTCCTTAAATCTTAAGGGTAGAACTTTTTTCTTGGTATTTAACCTTTGACTGCAATAAGCAATCAGTAGGAGAAATGAGGTTTCTTTTTAAGATGGGGGACTTGCTAGTACTTGCAAAATACTTTTGACTGTAAAAAGGGGCTGAAGGAATAATCTTTAACTACGGGGAATATGAAAGATGCATTTTTAACTTTTTGGACAGTTCTACTTAATGAATTTTTAGGAATCCAATGGATGTGATTAATTCTATACGGAGCGCTATGGAGTACTGCCAGTGTGTCTGTTGCGTACAAGTACTCTGTAGTGAACTGGATGAGTTTGTCCATGTTACTTGTCCAAAGAGTAAATACTCTTTCCAGAAAGGCATATATTACCTTTGTGTAAGTGACTTGCCAAAAGCTAGATGCTGCCCAAGCCCGCTTTGAAGGCCTTGGTGCTCTGCACTTTGATGATGAACCGTTTTGTTAACTCTGCTGCTGGTGTACATATCTACGCCTCCAGATACAATTGGAGCCAGGGCTACTTTCCCACCAGCCAGAGGGACAGACATTTTTCTTATGATACTGAGCTACCAGGGGATTTTTAGCATATGGAAACAGTTCAGCACCACCTTCTTTCTTTTCCTTCCTCTGTACCTGCATACATCTGCTCCTCCTTAAGGTTTAGAGAGCTGTACCATGTGTATGAAGGCAAGCTTGCTTTGATTGAGTTATGTTCAAATATCAGTACCGAAGACTGAAACATCGCTTGCTCATTGTGCAAAATGTGTACTACCTTTCACCTGTGTAAAAACCTGCTCACTGGAACATGTTTACTTCACGTACTCACACCATTAAAAAACAAAATGAAAGCTGTGAAAAGACTTGTCTTTTGTGAATTAACAACTAAATAATGTAAAAACGGGAATGAGGTTTTTGTTTCATGCACTCAACCAAATCTACCAACTATGCTCTTGTTCAGACTTGCAGGTTATGAAATGTTGTCTTGATTTCTGGTGCTGGCATGCTTCTGTTCCCTTTCATATATCTGTATAAATATACTTTGTGCATTGTTTACTATGGAACTAGTATTGATGGAGAAAAACATTTTGAGGTAAAATTGTTTGTAGTGCTCTAGTAGCGTGTACATTTTTTTAAATGCACCATTTCTTTACCTCAATTAATTTAATGGAACGGACCAATAAATGTATTAAAAGATGACTTCTTTACCTAGAATAAATGTTTCTCTTCTTGTAGTCTTCACATTTGAAGTTATGATGTGTTCACTAGCTTTGCTGGCTGCTCACAATGTTACTGTGAATGTGCTTCTCTCATGAACATGTTGCTCTGCAGATTCAACTAAGTCTCATCTGCTCATTGCTGTAGAATAATTCATGCAACTTGAAAGGGGAGCCTGGAGCTGAAGGCCGGAGTGCAATGGGGTTTGAAGAGGGTAAGCACCTGTGAGCCCCTCTGAAGGGATGAATCTTAACCAGATGAATACTACCTGACATCAGGGTACCTATGCCTCCTGTAAAACCTACAGTAGTGTGCCTCACCAGTTAACTTGTTACAAAAGTAGTATGTCCTGGTGCTATGGGTATCAGTATCAGCTGATACCCATATCAGTATCAGCCAGTATCAGCTCTTAAATCAGGGGTGTCCTGTGAGGTCTGTTAAAGCATTTCAATGACAGTCTCCCAGAAAAGAAACATCTGGTCACTAGTGTTTTATTGCAGAGATAACAAAATAATGTTTTTTTTAAAAAAAGAAAAGAAAAAAAGATGGTATTTCTATATTTCAGTGCTCTTCCTTGCACCATCAGTAGGTTAGGCTGGCAGCTCTGCCTACTTGTCTCTATCCCCCTTGGGAGCGCGGGGTCTTGCAGGCCCCAGCTCACAGGCGGCGTGCTACATGTGGGCCCCTACCTGGAACGTCAGTGTCACAGAGCTGCCTGGGAATTTCTAACGGAACAGACGGGAACGTGAGGACTAATGGAAAGGCAGGCCTGGTGCGCTTCTTACCTCTTCCATGCTGAACAGCATGGCTAAAACTTTCTTTTTTTGCCTTTTTTTTTTTTTTTTTTTTTTTTTACCTCCTCCTTGTCTCCGTGCACTATTAAGTCTGTATTGCTAAATGGCCTAGAGTGAAACTAGAATGCTCTGAATTATGCACTGGTCATGCAATAATGTCTCTGCACTGGTTCATCCCACGAAGTGACAAGAGGAGCTCCTCTGTCCTGGCTGAGTTCAGTGCCTAAGGTCTTGTGAAGTGCTATGGAGTAGAAATATGGATGTTTTTTTCCACTTTCAAATCTGTAGAGACTAATGGCTGCAAAACTTCACCTTGGTTGGCTCAGAGAAAAGATATTTTAGCTGCTGCCACTGTCAGTCTGTCAGAATTTGAAGGGAACCGGTGGTTGAACGTTGTCTGAGGGCCACAATGCTGTAAAGAACAATGAAGATGCAAGTTATAAGAGCCAAGCTGTCTAACTTCCCTTTATCCTCATTAAGCCCTTGGCTTAGCTTAAACGTTTCTGAGGTGTCTGGAGCTGGCTGAGCGCTCGTGGACTTCCCCGGGAGGATCTGCCACCTTCTCTATCTGCCGCATTTGCAAGCAGTGAAATGGACACCATTTGTCTTCTTTCAGATATGAGGTACTGGTGACTCTTGATTTGTGCTTGTAACAACACTCAGCCTGTATTTGTAGACCACATTAAAAGGAACTGAGCATGCAGCAGCGTATTGCTGTGGGACTGCAGATTTGTGTGGTTTCAGTATTCTTCATATTGGCAGACTATTGCCATTTCAAGGAGTGCTGTGAGCTGGAGGGATCTGGGGAGGCAGCAGTGACATGGGAGAGATGGAGAAAGATCCCTCATAAAGACTCTAGAAGGGTAGATAGACGTGGAAATGCTCTTTCACTTTTCTCCCCTTAAATTAAGCTAAGCTATTTTGTGCTTAAAACTCCCACTTGAAATTACAGATCTCAGTTATTCTTTAGCTGTTCATTGGGAATTTCAGATAGACATCCAAAAAGTGACCGTTTCCATAGCTGTGTGGTAATTGTTTCTCTTTGAAAGAAACACTGCAGGAAGATTGAAATTCCTCTTTTCGATCACGGTGAATTAAATAGTCTGTAACGTTTAGAAATGTTTTTGCTTTATAAAGGATTATTCCCTTTCTCTACATAATACTGTTTGAGTAATACTACGCATGGCTTTTGCCTGAACACTTTGTCCCATGGGATTATTAGCACTTAAGCTCAGCTAAATATTCCTCCTACAGCAATTTATGTTACATTAAATAAAAAGAAAAAAATTAAATTAACATTAAATATTGCCTAAACCACTTGCAAGTTTAATTTTTAGAAATTTCTTGATATTTGTGGACCTAGTTCTGCAGAATTTTTGTTGTTAAAAATATTTTTCTTTTTCCAGTCTCCATGGTATATTTTACACCTAGGATCAGGCAGAATGAATAAAAATTACTGTGTTTTTCAAAAAGAACCTTTCTATTTCTTACCTTAGAGGGAGGAGACTGAGGCAGCCGAATAGGAAAGACAGAATGAAACAGAACCCGCTGTACCAGTTCAGGGTGCTCTGGTAGATCTTGTTGTAGATGGTAGATGTCGCTACTCCCGTGATGACTAAGGACAACTGCAGCAGGACAAACACCTTGCCTGTGAAACCAGAAAACAGCGCGGCACTGAGGGGAAGGGAAGTGCTGTGTGACCTCCTTGCAGGCTCCACACGAAGCCCCGCTGCGTGGAGCTCGGACGTGATGGCTCCTTAACAAGCGCCACACACTGTGATCCTGTATCTGCTGTTGTTCTGAACCAGAATTAAATGCCTTGAGTTTTTTTTCCCATAAGGGATAGGGCAAAAGAGCTATCTAGAAAACTGGCTGTTTAAACAGGTGCTTATCTGCATTGCTCAATCTGAGAGTTCAGGTAGCTGCCTGAGAAAGCAGGAATAGATTGAGAAATAAAAGCACTCATTTCCATAGGATACAGAAAGGTAGATCTGGGTCAGCATCTTTTATTATTGCAGAGATTTTAGGCAGAGTCTGCTTCTGTTGTAGGACAAAAAGCCAGCCCCCTGGATTGTGTTACTCGTGTCAAGAAAGTGGGTTTGTTGCAGGCGACCCTAAGGAGCACAAGCAATAACAGCGAATTGCTGACAGAGCGCAGCTCCTACGTGGCTGTTTTTGTATTATCCAGCAATACAAGGGTAGGGAAATTGGGGCTGCACAGCAGCGCGGCATGTTGACCCAGCTGGGTTGTGCTTCTGGTTTTGAGAAGAAGAACAGGGAGCTGGGAGTAAAATGATGGGTTACTGAAGGGACAGAGTAAATTTTCTGAGTGCTGAGATCACATGCCGGAAAGCAAAAGGATAGCAAGGAAGCTTTGGGATTGGGTTCTGGGAAGGCACAAGCAGTCCTAGCTCTTACGTCTGAACCAGGGTCTTTAGAGTAAAAATGGTAGCTTCCAACATGATGTAAAATGCATATATTAATATTTTATTATTTTAAAATTATTTTTAATAAGAAAAATTAAGTATTTCACCTCCTGCTTGCTAAAAAGTGACAATTTTTATGGAAATGTTTAATCATGTTCTGGTGGGAGCAAACTACCAATAAGCATTCTGGGGCCATAGAAAGTGTAACTAAAAAAAGATGAAGGAAGTTCATCCTTCCGAAAGATGGAAGTAAAAGAAGGCAAACACAAATAGTGTGACTATCATGTTGCTGTCATTGCAACATCTTGCTTCTCTTGGTTTTCCCTGGAGCGCTGTGCTTTTGAGCAGTACCTGAGATATTTTTCCCTGCCTTTGAGCGTCACGCTGATAGTAATCTCCTAAAGCATGTGCTGAAAATTTTGTGGGTATATGATGAAGAAACTAGGGAGAAGCTTCTACGTGACAATCCAGTTCTGCAAGTCTTTCTGCTGCTCCCTTCCCTTCTGTGGTACAAACTGCTCTGTTTTTATAATGCAATGTGCATTTGACAGCAATAACTTATTTTTGTCTTTGCATTCAAGCTTGAATGAAGGGGTTTGGAATGTTTGATTAATAATATAATCAAAATACTCACCATAAGACGACCCTTCAACATGCTTGGATAACATGGACCTGATAGTGGGTAAGGGGATGAGGGCAAAGAGCATCACTGCCCGTGCTGTAATGCAATAAAAGTTTAGTTACCATCAGTACTTGCTTCCCGTCCCATGGTACAAGTGTCCCTTTCACAGACTACATCCCTGAGGCTGGAAGGAGCCTTTGCTTTCTCTTTCTTGCCCTTGGTCTACAACAAAGCAGTACAAACCTGTCATAGGTCCTTGCTTCGTACCAGGAATGGTGGATAAATGAACTATTGCTCCAACTGGTAGCTACTTTCCCTAAACCTGGAGTTTCTTGGTGTCTGTCTGACCTGAAATCCCAACCAAGATGGAATATAGCACTGTCCTCTGTGAGAGGTGAGGTAGGTAATACATATCTTACAAGCAGATAGAACATCCTATGCTGCAGGACGGCGTAAAATGTTACATGTAGGGTGAAATATTGGTTTAATAACATGATGTGTCTGGCTTTTTTTTTTTATTTTTGTCTACTTTTAGTACACCAAATGTGTTGTTCTACATCTTTTCTTTTAAAAATAAGTTGATTTTATTTTTGATTTCATGTTCCTCCTAGGGATGTGCAGGACAAACTCTTCAGGTCATATCTCTTGGATTTTTCCTCACTTTTAGGAAAAAAAGAATCAGAAAGAGTCTATTCTTTCTGTTTGTCATACAGGAATTATCCATTTCACTGCCATAAAGGATGTTGTTCTTGTTTTTGTTTTCCATGTTGTTGGGGAGGTTACTTCCCAACAATTAAAATCATGGATCCATCTGTCCCTCAGTCATTCGTGTATAGTGTGGGATTTTTACAATACATTGTGATAAACCTTTAGTTGCTTAAGCAGATTTAATGTTTCACTGTTAGGTTTTCCATCAACCATAAATGTCTTACGGCAACAAAAATGAATAATCTCTTAAGATGTCCACTTATTAGGAAATCTTTGCCAATTTTTTTTTGTAGCCTTAAGTCTTTCCTCACCAGAGGCAAATGTCTTGTATTAATGCAGCGGTGATCTCACTAGTAGTGGTAGACAACAGGATTTCCTACTCCCACTTGTCCTGAGCATCACGTCGCTGCACAGCTTTGGAGTATGACCAAGTAACAAATTTTAAGTTAACTAGCCCATAAAATAAGCATTGACAAAATGAATGCCTCTTTGAGATGTCACAGGGCGCTGAGTGTGATGACCTGAAGCCAAACATTGGGAAAGGCCATGATGAAACCCTTGGCTATGAAGTCTTATAGATTTTGGTGACTCAGAGCAGCTGTCTATGTCCTGAGTGAGTGGAGGCTACTGAGGGTGGGTATGGCAGTTTGGTTATTGTCAGGTGCTGAGGGAGGGGGTGGTCCTGCTGCTCAGTGAAGATGAGCAGGAGGAAGAGAAAAGAGGAGGGAAACTGGAGAAAGCTCCTTCTTATGCTGAACGTTGTTTTAACCTTGGTATTTGAACTCAGATCTGACTTCATGATGAAACCCTCTTGTTAACTAGTCTTGTAAGCCTCTACTAAGCTCCCTGCCCTGAATTTCTCAGTAAAGCAGAGCAAAGACCCTTCTTGTAGGACAGAAATATCCCAGCCCCGTTCTCAGACCGCATTTGCTTGCACAGACAGCAGTTCAGCTCACCAATGTAGAACAAGAAGGTCCACTGCACGAAGGCCATTATGAGGATGCCAGTGATGAAGGATGCCATTCCAATCATGATCATCGTAGTGTCCCTAAAATACTTGGAGAACACCAATACCCCTAGGAAGCTGGTGATGAAGATCACATACCCTGCAGCATTGCCATAGCCAATCTTCACAGGACTCCAGCTTAAAGGCTCCCTGAGCAAGAAGAGGGGGAGCACATCCATAGCACCAACTACTGCAAGGTCATAGAGAATCGCCCCAGCAAAGAGCATGACAATGGTAAGTTTTGAGGGTGATACTGGTGCGAGATTGATGCTCTCAGAAGAGGAGGGATTCTCCGAGGCTCCTGTGCTGGCTGGTGGTTGGTTGCCACCATCCCCTGTGCTCTTGGCTTTGGCTGGGCAGGAAGCTGCTGTCTGGGGCACTTTCAGAACAAAAATGCTGTAGAGGAGGCAGAAAGCATAGCAGGCAACGCTGCAGCCCACCAGCACCGTGCCCTCCCGATAGTGGTCCCGGAAGCCCACAAAGAGGTGCCCCGACGCCATGCTTCCCAGGAAGCCTGCCAGACCGTAGACCAGCTCGATGACGATGAGCCGCAGGGACCTCTTGCTCACGGAGGAGCCCAAGGATCCCAGAGCCATAACGCCTGCCCAGAGCGTGGTGAAACCACCTGTCAGCCCGTTGAAAGCAGCAGCCCCATACATCACCTCGACTGGCCAGTTCAGCAGGATCAGCAGGAGCAGGAGACATTTGGAGACCAAGTAGCCGAAAAGGGGGAAGCAGATGGGGATCTTCCGATGCACCTTGTCTCCCAGCTTAGACAGACCGTAGGCTGACACCAGCGGGCTCAGGCCCAGGACGAGGTTGTAGATGATATAGAAATCAGAGACCGCTTTCTGCTGAGCGTCTTGCAGCGCGTGAGAGGGAGAGGTCGGGCTGGTCTGGTTGTAGTAGTTCTTCACCACCATCAGCAGCCCTGTGTCGCAGAGGGCGCTGGCCACCTGGGAGCCCGCAACCACCGGCTCAATCCACGTCCTCATGGCTGCTGTCCCCAGCATGGCAGCTGGGGCTGGCTCTTCCTCAGAGCAGGAGAGGGCTCTCTTGAGGAAGGTGTGCTGCAGCAAACGCCCTTTCAGAAGTTCTGCCCTGGAGACGTTTGCAAAGTCAAGTAGAAGTAGTAGAGGCAAACCAAAAAAGAAAAGAAAAAAGGAAAAAAAAAAAAGGATCTGTCAGATAGCACAGAACCAGAGAACTATGCAAAGAATACCTCAGAGGGTGTTTGCCCAGCGCCTTGCTGTGTCTGTGCACACATGCACATCCCCGTGCTGCTCTGATGCCTGGCTCGTGCCAGAGAGGCTTTTGTACAGATGGAGAACGCCCTGCTCTTGCTCTCTGCTCTTGCTGATCTTCCTGGTAGTGTTTCAAAAGAGGTCATATGACCCAGGGGAATTTCTGTCTCCCAGTTTAGGAAGTGAAAATGCCCTAATCGTAGAACTGCTGCAATTAACTTTTTTTTTTCCTTCTTTTTTCCCTTTGGCAACCCTCATGTGTAAAGGCAGTCTCAGGGAAACAAGGCTCACACATAGATGTGGGGGTGGAGAAAGGCTGTCTGTTTATTTATCGACTAGTTCATGAATTCTCCCTGCCTCTAGCCCTTTTCTCTTTCTCCCACCTCCTGGTGCTGCTGCCTCCTTTGATCTTACCTACTTCTTTCTATGCTGTTGCTACATCCCATGCTCTCTGTCATTGCTCTTTCAATAATGCAACCAGGAAATTACACCAAAAAAAAAGTCTATTTTTAGCAATCTTTCTCCCACAGCTGCCCCTTCAAATGCTTTTGTCTCTGAACACTCAAACCTGGGATTTTCCAAGAAGAGGAGAAAAGCCCTCATTTATAAACCACATTTGGCTTCTGCCGTGAGTAAGCAGCACGTGGAGTGGGAAGCCAGGACAAGCGAACGGTCAGTCGTGGAAGCCACATGTTGGTCACATCTCGCCAAGGTGAGGGCAGCCAGCAGGAGCCACAGAGCCACGCGCTGCCCGGGTGTCCACGTGTGCCTCGTGTGCTCAGCCCCTCGCGCTCCCCAGGCTGATGAGGGCTGCTGAAAGGGCTGAAGCTCCTGCAGGCCCCGGGCACGGGGGGAACCGAGCTGCTCCCCTCCATCAGGTGTCTGATGGTCCAGAAAGGCCACGGGCAGCGTTTGCTGGAGACTTCCCCTGCCCTTCCTACACTTCTGCCTGGGGTCAGCAACGTGCCTTGAATCTGGAAACATGCCCAAAGGAGAGGATGCCCTTAATCAACGTACTAACTTTATCGGCAGCGTGACTGGAAAATGGTACCTAGTATGCTGCAAACCACTTTGCAGGAAGAGTTGCGTATCATGGTGGAGGCAGGAAGCTCTACTTTGAATCTCTGAATATGTGATTTACTCGGCTCAGACATGAGGGCATGTAGAGAATACTAGCTTGGTGTTAACTTGCACTATGTTTATGGTCCTAGTCCTGTGCTGGCTGATTGTAGGAGGATGGAGCTGCTGGTGTCATCTGTCTCAGAAACGCTGCAGTCCGGCCCCTTGTGTAGACAGTGTAGTGCAGGATGTTGTTCTGAGAAGCACTGGACCTGTGAGGTGCCTTCCTGCTGTGTCCCGTGCTGTGTTCGGGGCTAATCCAGCCACAGGCAACAACAGGCGTTTTCCTTTTTCCCGGGTCTGCATCACCATTTGACTGCTTCCCACAGCACTCTGTGTCTAGAAGGGGCAGTGGTGCCCTTTCCATGATGATTGGGAGAACTGCAGTTTTATCACAGTTTCTGAGAATCCCGAGCCCTGTTTTTTCACCCTGCCTCTTGGCCTTTCTTTCTGTAAAGCTTCAGAGTGAGGATGCGGCAGCCGGAGGAAGCGTTTCCCGTTCCTGAGGTCCTGACCGCTTCTAATCTTACCCCTTTTTCTCACCTCGGCGTGACTATACTTTCCTGCAGCCAGGCTCAGGTTTTGCAAAATGCATTTAAGGACATGAAAAGTGGCAGGGAGTCCCTGTGTTGAAACTGGCCTCTCCTCTGTTAACGGGACACAGAACTTGCTTGTTGAAAACGGCTGTGAATATAAGGCCTGGTACATACATGGTACATAGTATATATGTATGAACAGAAGACCTAGTAGCCTCTCGTAAAGCTCTGTGTTGCTGGATCTGCCTCCACTGGTGCCCAGAAACACCCTCCTGAGAAACAAGTGGTGCTTTTGCATCTGCTGTTTCCAAAGGTCTTACAAACGTCCAGGCCAGTTTCACACGCAGATGCAGGGTCTAAGAGGGACAAGTGAAGTAAGCCCCTGCCAATGGCCCCCGCCATATGACAGAGCCAGCCGCAGGGAGGTTGCTCCCCTTGCTCACAGACACCAGAAGCCCTCTGAGCAGGGTTTGGAGCCAGCAGGCTCTCAGATCCAAGGAAGTTACACACATTCCCAGCTGCAGGAAATACTTGGAAGGTATCTGGCAGCTTCAAAAATGCTAACTCAAATGGTAATGATCTCATTCTCCTCTGGCTTAATGAATCATAACAGGCAGAGTAACATAATCTGTGACAGGAAGATTTATGATGATTGTTTTAAAATAGAAATTAATAATTAATTTATAGGAACAATGCAGAACCCTCCATCTGCTATATTTTGTATTGATTCAGGTGATATTCAATGCTTCTGTATTCATGATTCAAGACTTTTGTTTCTTTTTTTCTTCCTCTCCTAGCTCAGTTGTGCAGTTATTTTTTTTTTTTAGATTTCAGTTTTGGAGAAAATTCCAAGAATTCGCGTAGAAAGGAATAGGGAATTATCTGCTAGAATGATTTGTTGCTAGATAATTTCAGTTACGTCAGAACTTTTAATCTTCTGCCAGGCCAAAGACGTTAGCCAACTGTAAAATTTAATTTGGGTTATTCCAACCGGTTAGATTTTTTTTTCTTTGGATTTTCTGAAGGAGGTGTTTGGTTTGTTTAGTCTTTCTCTAGAAATAGGACAAAGCTATTACTCTGCAATCTGGAATATTTCCACAGGATGGAAATTCCAGAAAGCCTTGCTAAAAAACCCAAAGCATCACCCTGTGAGCAGTTTAAGCAATAAAAGCAACTAGAGGAATTGCCACGTTTTATTTTGCCCAGTGAATTTGGTCTCTTCTACCCACAAATAGAGAGAAGGAGAAATGTCTTTGTCCCTTCAGGCTTTGATTTGGGACTTTACTTATCTTGGAGTGCAAAGTTATGTTACAGGAACAGAGCTGGAGGGACTGCAAATCTTCTCAACTGTTGCAGACAGGTTGCTTTTCCCTCCACCCTTTCTTGTATGTTCAGGTTGTCTGGTTTATTCAACTGACACTCTTGAGATTTAGGTGCTTCTGTGCCGTGGTCAATGCTGTCATGTCTATGTAGCTTGTTGACTGTGCTAAATGCCATTAATGAGCACATGGATTATTTATAAATTTTCAGGATATTCTGAGTGCTCATTCATGTTAAATGTACCTTTTAGAAATAATTCACCTGGAAGGAAATAATTTAATGATGTAAGTAATTGCAAAGCGAGTGCTCAAGTAAAGGCCCCAGAATATTTTCCACTGCAAAATACTTTGCATAAATACCATATTCATTTAGTGCCAAGAAGACTTCAAAATTACTCTTCCCTAACATCGTCTTTTTTCCCCAGAGACCAGTTCTCATCGTACTAATATTTATAGAGACATTTGCATATCTTTTAAAATACAGTAATGCAGCACAAACATAATGGAGCCTTACAAGCAGTGGCTCTTGACATTTAGTCACAACTATCTACAGAATAGAGCAATAGCAGAGTGGCATAGCCAACTGGAAAAGAAAACCCTCTTTCAGGGCATCCCACTACAGACCCTCATGTCTGCAGCCGTGCTACGGCAAGGTCAGCTCCACATTGCATCAGCTTTTGCATATTTATCCAGCTGATTAATTTGGACAGTCTTTAATGCCTCCTCTTGGATATATTATGCATTCCTAGGCAGAATTGCTTTTTTTTTTTTTTTTTTGGTAACTTCACCATTTATGACAATCATATTGCCTTTATTTCTGAACAACACTGTCATAAGGATCCCGGTGTGCTGGTGCAGCCGGGCTTGGCATGCACCAGCATTTTAGAGCTGTCTTTGACAACTTTCCATCTGGAAAGGTCAGATTTTGGCACCGTGGAGCTCTAGCCTGACACAAGCTCATAAGCCCTCTCATTCCCCATGCCCAAGCCTGTCCACGGGATTCAGGATTTACAATCCGAGGCAGCCTCCTCCTCGAAACACGCTTCATCCACAAAGCTGTAAATCAGCTCTGGGACCTCTCTTCACCTCCCCAGAAGGGTGGCGGGAGCCCCAGGGGCTCCTCCTGCCCATTGGCAGCTCCAATATCCACACCAACGTTGTGCTCAGCACCAACGCATGGGGGTGGCACTGCCACCAGACCAGAAGCTGGAGAAATTCCTGGAGCAGTCTGGGAGCAGATGCAGTGTGGACAAGGACTGCTGGCATTGGGCAGGCGGGCTGAGTCCTCTCACCTGGTCTCCCATTGCTTGGCTCGGGTCTGAAGCATTCTGTGGGGCACCCTTGTCCATTTACTCCACGTTCTGATATACCTGGTGTCCTTGGCACTTGCCGAGCATTTTGGCACAGGTTGCAACTTCATGGTGTCAAGGATGTGAAGCACTTGACACCAGCTGTGAACAGGATCTGAGTTAGGAGTGGCAGTATAGCGCCTGAGACAAGGTGATTGAAAACAGTGGTGAGAAGAAACAGCTATTTTTGTAACTGCCTGTTTTCCTTAGGAAAATATTTCTTCATCATAAAAAATCACTGGTTGTGTTACCAAGCAATGCTCTGTCTTCCTATGGCTTGGAAGCCTGATTTCTTAACAGGCTGGTGCTTAAAAGGAGCAGTTACACCCCCTAACAAAAATAGGTGCCAATTCCCACTTTGTCCCCATTGCTCAGAGATCAGAATCTGTTTGGTTTCTGTGCAACTCCCAAAAGGGACGGTCCTTGCAAAGTGCAATCAGGTCTCTCTGAATTTCCATGACCTCTGCAGGGACTGCTGCTACTCACAGAGATGGAGAATATGGAGGAGAAGCTGGAGGCTGCCCCATAAACTGGGTACATGAGGATGGAGTGATTCCTGCCAGCTGCTGCCTCCTCGCAGGGGTGGTAATACTCTGATCCAAGGGAGTCCTCATGTTAGCTTTTGTATTGACAACCATCAATCATATGATGCTAATTCCTGGATGCAAAAGGCCACTCCTGCACCGCTGACACCAAAAACCAACATCCAAATATGAATGGCTGCCACCCTTTGGAAACTCACCATGCCGGATGCCCATGGACTTGTGGCACTGTAGTTCAGCTCTAGAAAGCCCAGCATTATCATGAAAAAATGTCAGGCCACTGGTGTCCCGTGAGATGTGTGAGACATTGAGACACCTGCACCAGCCTCCTCCTCCTTCTGGCATTGGGGAGGCAGAGCATTACCACATGTGTTGAGACCATCTGCAGGCACATTTGTTCTCCTCTGCCTTCCACGGGAGGAGAGCGAGCCCATACCACAGACCCTGCCACCCGAATCTCATCCTCTCATGCTTCAAGACCTCACTAACAGCACCAAGCAGTTCATCTATGCCAGTGTCAGCTACTCGGGCTGCGTCCCTGGTCAGACAACTGCTCTCTGCTACTCATGGCAATGGTCAAGACATCACCCTTTTTTCTACAACATATCATGGACAAGCTGGTGGATTCAAATCTCGGTCTTCAAGACAGGGTGAGAGATGTCCCAGCTAAGTGGGAATCTGTGGTTTGCTCTTGTGCCTCTTTCTCTTTATCAGCAGTGGAGAAGCTGGAGACGGCAGAACTTCTCCTGGGACAAGTGCTGAAGACAAAGCAGTGCCAGAAATCTGTGCTCTTCTGTCTTACCTGCAGAGGTGTTATTTTATTTTTCTTATAATTCAGAATTCTCTCTTTATTTCCTCGGATTCTTTTGTAGGCTTCTCCCTCTACTGGAAAAACAGAGCACTGCATCCTCAAAATACACTTCTGCTGAGTTTGTTTCTTTTATTTTTTTTCTTTAGCACAAGGAATTTAGGTGATTAATAGTGCTGACAGTTAACTGTATCTCTTCACATTAATCCTCTGCATGGAAGCAGGAAAAAAACCTTCTTGTATCCAAAGTCTGCTTAATCAGCTGGTCTGCAGAACAAATCCTGCTCTAATTCTTCTGCAAGACCCAGACATTCCTTGTGCTGAATATTTTTGAGTGTACATCGCACATCATGCTTTTCATTAATATTAATCTCCGTTTGAAATTTTTGGCAGTGCAATTTGGTTTGGTATGGAGGAGCTGCAAAGTTCAACAGCATGCAGGCAATAGCAGGCTTGAGGAATAAGATGAAATAAACTACCCTAGAACAGTACCTTATGCAATTCAACATTGAATAAAGCAGAAGTGGAAAGTTAGTCTAAAATGAAATAACCACGGCAGAAAAAAGAAAGAAAGAAAAAAAAAAGATTAATATTAAAAAAGTCATCAGTGAACTCAATAAGCTTAATAACATGTAAAAGCCCAATTCAAAAACAAAACCTTTTTTGGATTGTATACTTTACCTAATTGTATTTTATGTAGGTCTACAAATGTTTATGACATGATTAATGGATTCTGAAAACCCCATAAACACACTTAAAGGACAAGATGCTTGGGTAAATGTATTGAGAATGAGAAAAACTCCATAAAAAAAATATAGGTGAGCAAATTTGACTCAGGATTTATGAGATTTCAGAGGAACCAAGTGTCAAATGTAGACTGGAGGAACGGTACACAGAGTAGTACAAAATTTTACCCTGATGGAATAGTAGAGGAAAACGGAATAATGGCCTTTGGGGAGGGGGAGAAGTGAGTGAAAGGGGATAGGAAGAGCGAAGGAGAGATGAGCAGTGATTTCCACCTGCTGGCCTCCCTTCCGGAGGCGCCCCTGAGGGCAGGCGTGGGGAGCACCGTGTCCTTCGCCGCGAGCTGCTGCCTCGGCACGCGCCCCCCGCTCCCGGGGTGCACCCCGCTCCCCTCCGCGTGACAGCGTGCCACCTCAACGGCCGTGCGAGACACGGTCCCTGCGGATCCCTGCCGTGCCGAGCGGCCAGGGGCTGCCCGCACTGCACCCCCGGCCCGGGAGCGCCCCGGGGCACCCGCGCTCTCCCCTCTCCTAGCGCAGGGCCAGAGCACCTTATAGGGGCCTCTGGCAGGTACCTCAGCCATGGGTAGATGCAAGGTAGGTAGATACAATTAAATGGCACAAAAGTCTTTCTGAGAGGCTACAGCAGCCAAGCAAGACAGCAGAAAGGAAAGAGGCAGCCCTTGGAGAATCCACCCCATTTTCCAAGGTAACAGATAGAGATAAGCCAGGACATCACAAATGTGTAAAGGCACAGGCACCTCTTCATACCTGGGCACTTCTCTTGCCTGCTTTTGCAGCCCTGCACACTCTTTAATTTCCTTCCTTTTCAGCAGGGAAGGGAAGATAAAAGATTCATTTAAACTTCAGTCCTTTTGAGACAACCTAGCCTGGAAATACAGCTGTTTTAAAATAGTACTTACATTAGTGTTACCTGTGTTTTCTTCAATTCTGCATTTCCAAGGAAGGTAAAAGTCATCTGCCACATTAGGACCTAAATGATATCCACTCCTACCTATCAGGGCAGGAAGATCTTAACTTGTTTCCTCAAATTCGGTATTTATTTACACTGCTGGACTAGGTACTGAAAACAGAAATTGGCAAGAAAAATTACCTGTGGTTTTAGTCACTCAGACTCTTTTCTGCAAAACATCCTGTCAAACACATCTACTTCGTTTGTTTAGAAAAGTGCACACGCAGCCCCAGACTACAGATGCTGAAGCACACTGGTGACATTTATGAGCTTCACTGCTCTCTTCTTTTTTCCATACAATAGTTCTTCCAGTGGGGTCCGTTTACTGAGCTTCTGCAGCTCGGAAAACTACCGACCCTGAGACCGCTGCCTTGACTGAAGAGCACTGCCTGTTCAGCAGATGCTCCACAGGCCCCTATGGAGAACCTCAAGGCTGCTCCGGTGCCTGCAAGGGTCAGCCCCACATGCCTGTCAGAGCGGTGGTTTCAGGGTATGAGCTTGCACGTCAATGGCGACGTGTTGGTGTCATTACTTCGCTCGTTAATACCTCTTAGTACCAGGGAGGGACTTCCAGGTAACCTATGAAGAGCAGGCAGGGCAGGGTATAACCCTGTTTTCTAAGGCATGTGTCAGCCCTGCTTTGGTATTTATCCAGGCAGCAGCCTGCAGATGGGGTGAACTTGTTGGAGGAAAGGTCCTTGAGAGAGCCTAGGGCAAGGATGCTGAGAGGTGGCAGGAGGCAGGTGGCAGCACATATGGACTGCGGTGATGATGGGGCTGCCCGGGCCCATCACGTGCAAGTGCCTGCTCTGCGCTGGACACCAGACCTTTCTGCTCTGCTGCGAGATGAGTCCCTCAGGGCCTTCATGCTGCGTGCCACCTCCAAGGTGCCACCAAGCCGGGACCAGACGGCAGCTCATGTCTGTCTGGCCACAGCGTTTGGACACTCTCTGCGAGGACACACAACCTAGACAGTCTAAGGCAAAGCAGGCCTATGGAGGAAAGCCAGAAAGTGACCTCATTTACAAATAAATTCTCTATGAACAAATTTAATACTTTTTTTTTTTCTTTAAGAAAGTGAAAAGAAATTGAAGAATACGTGGAAAGTCAAGACTTTTGGGTCACTGAAATGCTATCTTAGTCTGTCAGTCAGTGCTGAGGCATCTCTGTAAGTTCCTTGGAAACACCCTGAAAAGAGTAGACAGCATGTATTGAATTTGATTTTAATTTGTGAAGTTAAAGACTCTGCATGTCAAGTATATATTGAATTTGCTTTTAATTTGCAAAGTGAAGAGTCTGCATGTCAATAAATCACAGCTCCCATGAGCACTGCTGTCATTCAGCTATTTCCTGACCCCTTTTTGCTAACAACTGGTCCATCAGACAGTGGCCAGCAGGGACACCTGGACGGAACCTTGTCCCGCCTCACCATAGCTAGCCTCTGACAGCATCTGTGATCTGTGCTGTAACTGGCAGAGATTTATCTTGGTTTTAACTGGTCTTGGCTAGATGTGCTTGTTCTCATGTATCTACAGTCCCTGCTCAAGCACAGGCTGAGCTTCCTTTCAGATGGCTTCAGAAAGAGCTCCCTGCATGAGCAGATTCCCGTCAGCGAGATTTTCACCTATTTCTCTTTCTGCTTGTCTCCCTTTTCCACTATTTATAACACCTAGCCCCAGCCAAGTGTTCTAAAGCCAAGCCCCCCAACACTTTATTTGTCCTCCTCTCCCCCTTCCTCTGCCAGAAAATCTCACTTCTTCATAAATACTGTCCCAGGACTTGCAATTAACTTCACCTTCAAAGCCAACCCTCTCCACCCTGTACAAGCTCTGTCTGCCTTCGCGGGAAGGCTCTGGGGCTCCAGCTTGGCTCATTACTTATCTTCAAACACTGCATTAAAGCAAAGTTATTATGAGTCCCCTCTTGACGTGATGAATGTAGCCAAGCAAACGTACTTATTTTCTCTGGCTCCTCTTAAACAAACAATTACTCACACACATGATATTCTTCAGATGTCTTCCCCTACCCCTTTTTCTTGTTCTGGAGGGAAGAAGGGTGGAAGAGGGCTTGGAGCCCTGTGGGATGTCTTTTCTTTGTCCCTTCTCTCCTGAGGTGAGCTATTGAATCTGAAAATTATATCACTGTTAGGTTTTGTGGGAATTGAGTTTGCAAATAGGAATGGGCAGACCTAAGCAAAGCTTAAACTGTTTTCTTATTTTTTTTCCCAGATGCTCCTGTTGATACTCATTTTTATACTGCATTAGCCAAAACCCCAAATCTAATCAGATATTTTACACATAGCCATCAAAGAATATGCTTCTCACGGATATTTAGGCAAAAAAAAAAAATTCGTAAATGGGTCTGGTCCACTTAGTCACCTGAGTCTTGGTTTATCTACCTTTCTTGAGGTCTTTCGATGAAGGAAAATGATGAAAATGCAGCCGAATACCTCAGGAAATGAGAAAGCCAGTCTGGGATGAGACCTGACTGGGATGAGCTGGTGAGGAAGCCGGACACGTAGTTTGGCCAAGGGCCTTTTCCTTCCCACGAGGCCCAGGGGAAACAGGCGTGAGGCCCCACACTGACGAGAACCATTGGTCTTGCCTCCTGAAGGTGGATGTGATTGCAAGAGGGAAGGAACAAAGGAAACCAGGAGGGAAGAGCAGACAACAAGGAGATAGGCAGGAAAGGTGCCACGGTATGGGTGTAGATCTGGCCCTGCTCTGTGCCCCAGAGCAAACATAAAGGCTGTATCAGTGGCCAGGCCTGCTTCGAGGCACTAAAGCACTGAGCCACTAAAGCACTGAGCCTTCCTGGGACTGGAGGCACCCGGGCCATCTCAGCACGGCATGCTCAGGAACAAACCAGCCCTATGAGGGAGAGGAGAGCAGGGCTCACCCCGCTTTAACATCCTCATTCTTCCAATCCAGTTAAGCAGGGCTGAATACTTCCTGCATCCTTTGTGCAATGCTGGGATGGCAAAGGCACCATGCAAGCCTATTCCCATTGCCCATCTGGGAACCCCACCTTTCCGCATGGAGGTGACACGAGGTTCCCTCCTCACTGATGACTATTACTCACCTGCACCACTTCTAAAGCCTTGCGTGAGTGCCCTGGTGTGCTACTCCACACACAGGAGGGTTATGTCACTAATCCATGTGTTTTGCTAGGGTTTTCCTGTCTCCTTGTCACTCAGTT
Source organism: Eudromia elegans (assembly GCA_003342815.1). Classification (NCBI taxonomy): domain Eukaryota; kingdom Metazoa; phylum Chordata; class Aves; order Tinamiformes; family Tinamidae; genus Eudromia; species Eudromia elegans. The sequence goes on along the minus strand of PTEX01000260.1, from coordinate 400,983 downwards.
GCAGCTCGGGTACATTGTTCATCTCAATGGAAGGTGGAGAGAGAGAGGAGCGTCTTTCCTTCAAAGACAGGGAAGAAGTGTTTACTGAGGCTGTCTTTACATAAGAGCATCCTCCCTCTGTGCCCAGCCTCTTCACTGACCCAGTAAGGAGGAGCTCTCCATCCTTCAGACAAGGACTGGCTTCTCCAGCTCAGAGCAGAGCTCTGCAAAGCCCTGGGTGCAGGATGCAAGAAGCTGTTGCAGAAGGAGATAGGGCTGAAGCCTTACAAGACACCCGGTGTGAAGAGGCGCCTGAATTCTTCCTCCATCCCCCTGCACAGCCCCTGCCGTGCCCATTTGCTCAGGAAGACATGAAAAAAGGCAGTGCTAACTTACCTGAGGCAGCTGCAATACCAGAGAAGAGAGGTTTTTATTGGTTGATAATTGAATGATTCATTTCCAGAGTACAGATGTACTGTTAAGGACTGTTCTTACAACAAGTAATCTGCAGGTGTGTGAATACCTGGAAGGCAAGGAGTAGCAGGAACATGTGAAACACCCAATACCACGATTTGGTACCCGGAGATTCTGGGATACGTCCTTGGAAATGAGGCTCCCGCCGTGCTCAGCGTAGTCTGCCCTCCAGATGTCACTGCTGCTGCACAAACCCCGCACAGCCGTCCCGTCCAGGCTGCTCCCGGTAACGGGGACTCTGGTGAAACATATATATATATGTGTGTATATATATATTTTTTTTTCCCACTGATTTTTCCTGCTGCCAGGATTGGAGCAAGGCCCGAGACATTTCCAGCTCTGGGTGTGTGGCACACACTGCTCACTTCACTACAGAAGATGAGAGGTGCCCATGCGTGAGATCAGAAGCCCTAATGTTAATACAGGATTTAATGCCTATTGTAGCAGGTTTGTTGCTGCCGGTGCGGTTCGTAATCCGGTGGGACACACTGCCAGTTAATCAGGGTTCACCCAGTCAAAGCTAGCAGCAGACTCTGAGATCCAGATGGCGTTTTAGGGCTTTTCCATTGCTGATGAGGTTTGGGGTTTTCTTTTTATTTGTTCAACACAAGCCCTGTTGCTATTGAGCATGTGAAAACACAGCAGCTAGCTACTGCCCTGGGCTCTTTCGCGGTGTGCAAGACGGGGACTGGGACGTGGCCTCCTCTTCAGCTTGGGGAGGAGTGGGAGGCTCGGCCCTTGGTGACACAAGCCCATTGCTGAGAGCTTCCTGCAAGGCCCAGCCCAGCCAATCCAGTAATTAGAAGGTAATTGAGAGTGACCTTGGGAATTAATGGCCGTGCTAATAACCTATAGCTTTAGTCATGCCTTGCCCTGTCCTTCCTCTGCTGGGCGAAGGGCAAGGGCATGCCGTGGCTTCGTGCCCACTTCCAGGATTCACCATGACTTTCATGTGCAGAGGTGGTCAGGAAACACTTGCCAGACCTGCAAATTTGGGGCTGTTTTGCCATGCTTCCTCTGGGTTTGTAGGTCCCAGGTCCATTGATACTCTCCTGGAGGCCGCCTTCCCTTCCCCATGCTTGCACCAAGAGCTCTCCTGCTTTCCAGGCTAGTTCCATCCACCTCCACCTTCTATGGAGGGTGAGGAGGAGGAATGAGGAAGAGCATTGATTTCGCAGACCACTAGCCTCCCCACGGTCATGGAGGTTTATTAGGTTATATTATCTGTCTGGTCACCTTTGGATTAAATATGTCTAAAACATTCCAGGCATGAATTTCTCCAAATATCCATTAAGTATTCAACTTTTCCCATCCCCCACCCCAAAGGCTTGGGGTTTAACTCAAGTTTCTGTGGCTCCCTTGGTCAATGCAAAGGCAGGGTGGGTTATTCTCACCTTTTATGGGACTATCCCAGAAACGATGGCTAAAATGATTTTTTTTTTTTTACTGCTGGCTTCTCTGCCAAAACACTCTAGAGCTTAGTGAACGTCATTTGGGGTAAGAGAGGACACTAGATGTCCTAAATGCTTGCTATTAAAATAAGTACTAACGGCTCACGACAACAGCGCTTGTGACAATCCCCGCGCCACCGGGACCGCCAGGTGTCACCGCGTTGTTTTTGTAACGTCTAAACCCAAGGGCGTGATTTCTGCAGGGCCGTAGGAAGGAGGGCGCCTTCCGAAGGCTGCAACTGGCCCTGTCCAGCTTCTGCTGGACTCGATGGTGTCCTCAGCCCCGGCCCTGAGAAAGGGGAGGCAAAACCCGGGGAGAAGGAGGAGCCTCTGCTCCGTAGCTCTGGTCCCCCAGCCCTGGGCTGCTGGGAGGGAGGCTCTTTGCTCCCCACCGGGGCACCCGGACCTTCCCAGCGTCGCCTCGACACGTCGCAGCAGCGCGAAGGGGCCGCCGTTTCATAGAAACACGACACAGGTTTCTGTTTTAATGAGAAAATAATTATATACTTGCATTGTAGGCCTCACAGTCACTAAAAAAACAGAAGCAGGATAACATTGAAGTGGTTAACATATACAGAAAGCCAGATACTGTTGAAGTGGTTGGTAGCTCTTGACAAGGATGCCATCTTTTGGAGGCTGAACAAATCAATGTTGTTGTATTTTCTGTCAAATTATGTTAATACGGAGCAATAAGAAGCCCAAACTGGCATGTTTTAAAACTAGAATTGTTCAGAAAATCTGCACCATATCCCCAAACTGATTACAACCACAAAAGCTAATGCTTAACTATTTCTTTTTCAATACACAGTTTCATTAAAACCAGTCTTCGACACGGGAAAGAATTAAGTGTTCCTATTATGGACACAAACTAAACTCTCCAATAGTGCTCCTTTGTTGCATTTGATATATGTATATATAGATAGATATGTATTACTGGCATATACTCATAAACATCTAAGCTCGGTAGCATGCAAATGAAATAACAAAGAGGCGAGTAAACTGCATAGCACTCCTGCTACCACAGCACCGACGCGTGCTGCCGGCAATGAGTCTCCATAATTTCTGGAAGAGAAAAACACGGCTGGGTGGAAAGCTCAGCTGTCCTGAACTGGTACATGCAAATACTCTTACTGATGCTTCTAGGGAAAGAGAAGGGTTCCCACGTGGCCCCTCTGTGCCGTTCCATCTGCTTTTGAGGACAGAGATTTAATTTTCACCTCAAACACGGAGTGGCAGTGGTGGTGGGAGAGGAGGATATGGCAAAGCATGAGGGGATGCGCTGAGATTAATGGTTAATATCAGTGGACTCCAGTGAGAGAGCAACAGGAAAGACCAGATCTCCAGCACGAAGAGAACAGGGAAAAAAGATGCATGTTCCCTTTGAGGCAGCCTGTAGCAGCCTCATTGCAGGGAGCAAAGGCCAGGATAAACTGAGGAGAGCACGGCTTGATGCAAAACCATCTCACCATGAATACCTGGGCCAGCTTCAGCAGGATGCTGGATGACACCGCTCAGGAAAACCCCTTTCTCCCATGTCCTTCGCGAGGAGCGTGGAGAGAGCCAGGGCTCCTCCTGACATGGATGTGAAGCTCACAGGTGCTGCTGCTACACATTGGATGCTGCTGCTGGAGCGCCGCTGCACTGGTGGCATCGCTCCTCCTGCAGCCTATGGCAGCACCTACTCAGCCTGCAGACAGGAATCACAGATTATGGCCCATCACCATGCCTGAGCAGCGGGCTCCCGTCCTTAGGTAGGTAATTCTGACACGTATGTCGTGTGCCCCAGCGTGCCATGGTTTAAAGAGACATGGAACAAGCTAGCTTTTATTTTTTTTTTCCCCACAGTGAACTCTCATTTCAAAAGGTTTTTCTTCTGTTAAACAGCACTTAAGAGAGCAAATTCACGGAACTGCATCAACAAATCACATCTGCTACGGTTCCCTGAAAACAGGCCTCAAATGACAGTGTCAGCTGACAGGGAAAACGGAACATGAAAGATATTCTGCATGCGAGAAAGCACATGCTGGAGGAAGCGGGGCGCAGGGATAATTTGGTTGCAAGCTCTGTCTTAGTCTGAGAGAAGCACCAGAAGTATGTTCACAGTATTGGTAGTCATTTTAAATGAGCTCCCTGTTTTGGAATAAAGGATGTTTGGAGCATATAGCCCTGTTTTGTTGCCATATGAGAAAACAGCAGGTCACGAAACCAAAGAATGGCTTAACACAGGACCAGCATCTTGACTGATTTTTAAAAAGAAGTCATAATAATAATTATTTGCTAATAAAAAAAGAAAGAGCATTATATATAGAAAAAGCTCTATGTCTTTTTTTTCTCTTTGTTCCCTCCCAAACTTAATCATTTCTAGTCCAGAAATTACGGTTCAAAGTTGTAAAATACTCTTATTGTATTGCTTTGCATGAAAAGAAAGAGTAAACCCACAGCCTCTACGCTACATACAAATACAAAGCACAAGAATAAATACCACATTTTTGTGTTTTTTTTTTTTTTTTTTTTTTTTTTTCTAATTGTCAGGTTACAAAACTGGTCAATACTTTGCAATTGTGACTCATGCAAATACCACGTCGGGTCAAATTTTAATATCACAAATACTGCATCAACTCAGTGCTTGTTTTTGTTTTTGTTTTTGTTTTAATATCCCCTTTCAGAAAAAAAAAAAAAAAAGAAAAAGAAATTCTCACTCACCCCTACAGCTGGCAAACAGCTTTGGAGAAAATAATCTGTACACCCGCCTCCGTACTCTTCCTAGTATGCCAGTCCCGCACACGCGCTCACACACACGCACCCACGCTCACGCAGACTCACACTAATCCTTCACTGCTGATCCCAAGCCTATGCAGGAACTAAAGGCTCTATGGTTTGCTTGTAGCGCTGAAAACACTGGTTGAATGGCAAAAACAATGCTTATTTTCTCGGTGTGCTCTTCTTTGCCCACTCTCCCTCGCTCACCACCCCCTTCCACTTTTACGTAGCCTGGAAACCTGAAGACTTCCGTGAAGCACTCTACATTAACTCCAAAAGCCTTTTACATCGTATAAATATAGCTAAAGGCGGAACTATCTTGCTTCTTTATTTCACCCCTCTTTCTAGGCCAGAGTCTGGCTCAGTCCAATTATTGCCTCGTTTAAAGATTAAATGTCCTTTATTCGCATTCATTTCCCACTGCACTTCTACTTCAAATTCTCCATCTTTATAGCTTTTATGCCATGCTTTTCCCTCCCCATCATCAAAAAATAGTTGTCACCCACTAAATACAGACTTTCTATTTAGAAACTTTGCTATGTAAATAAGCTCTGAGAACCTGGAGCTCAGGTGATATTGCAAGCATACAGGATCCTAAAGCTAAGGTAATCCATTTGGCTTGGCTCTCATCCCCATCTATTCCACTCCTTAATTATGATGGCTTGTGTTTGCAACACAAGGGATTATTTTGCTGAGTCTACTGGATTGTACATTTGCAATAGCTGCATCCCCATATGTTTTTTTTTTTTTTCCTCCTTTTTAAACAGATAAGCTACTAGAAAGGGGAGCGCGACTCCCGCCCCCCTCCTCGAGAGGAAAAACAATCCCCAGACGCCACCTCTGCCCCCGGAAAGCCGCAGCCGCAGGAGGCGGCGGCAGAGGAGGCTGCGGCGGGTGGCCCTGGGGCTCCCGCGCCGCTCGTCCCCAGGGAGCCCGCGCGGCGCTCCGGCCACGCGGCACGGTGCCGCTCAGCCCTCGCGCCGGGCGCCCGGGGGGCAGCGCGCTGCTCTCCGCGTGGGGTGTCCTGTTGGTTGAGGATTGCTGCTGGGAGACGGATCGTTTCGGTGTCTATGTGCATCATCGAGTTTCTGGTATCTTCAATAAATATTGGATTAAAATGGTACTGCTTATTCTTTTTTCCTTTTTTTTCCACCTTTTTTTTTCCTTTTTTTTTCCTTTTTTTTTGGTTTTGCAGTCCCTAGCCGCCGCCTTCACGCTACAGCAGGATTATTCGCTCTCCTCACGGTTGGCATAAATGCCGGCCTCCCAGCGCAGCGCCAGTGCGCTCTTCCTCCGATTCACTCTGGTGGCCTCCAGCACCTGGCAAAACGAAGAAAAGCAGAAAACACCGCGTTACTCACACGTCACCGGGGTGCAAACCAGGGCTGCAAACTGGGGTGTAAACCGGGGTGCGAACAGGGGTGCAAACCAGGGCTGCTCATGCGGTGAAGTGCTTGGCGGTGGAAACACCCCCAGGAAAAGCACCGGGGGAGAGGAGGCAGGTCCATCCCTGCATGCCGGCCAGCTCCTGCAGGATCTGTGGCTTCGCAGCCAGCGTGTGCTCCCGGACACCCCACACGGCTCCTCTCTGGCCTGTGGCCCTTCCAGCAGGGGTCAATGCTGCAGCTGCAGCACGATGGGGGAGAAGCATCACCCTGGGGCATGGAAAAGGGGGTCTGCACCAGGGGGGGCCACCGCTGTCTGCAGAGGCTGCTCCAGGGTGGCCTCTTGTGTGTTGGAAACTCTTTCATACACACACACACACACGTATAAATATACACACATGTTTTGACATATACATGTATAAATATATACATATATTTTGATATGTATATATATGTGTATATACTTACATATATCTCTGTATAAACATACATACTGTATATATACTATACATATGTACAGGATGCACACACAAAATGACCAAAATAAAGTAGGAAGAGGTTCAAATATATGCTTGAAGTGGGACAAAAAAGGAAACTGATGGTAGAGCAGCAGTCATGAGGGTGCAGAGCTGTGGTGTTGCCCTCCCCTGCAAGTAGCGATGGCAGTGGGTGTCCCCCCAGCCTGACTATGCACCTGGGACCTCTCCAAGAAGCAGGTGGTGATGGAATCTCCTCATGCACACCCAGGAACAGCCTGATCAAACCATCACGCTGCTCCAAGTGGGTTTTACACCAACCCTCCCATGGGAGCAAACTTCAGAGATATTTGAAGGCACAAGTGAAAATCAGAAAGCAAAGCCCGTCGCTCTCAGACTGTTTGCTGAATGAATGTCTGTCATTTCAGGCCCTTAACGGTTTGTACAAGCTGTTCTGCAGCCCGTTTTGTCTGGCTGTAGATGAGTAATTTGCTTTTTGGGAAAGGATGATGTTATTTAATGCTTTTGCGTGGAAAAACAAATGCAGTGAGAACTTCAGTCTTAAATAAAGAAAACAGATAGCTTAAGACCAGATCTAATACAGGGGGATGGGCAAGCTGACTTCGCCCCTTCAGCTTCTAATAAGCCATGGCTGAAAGAGCAGACAGGTCCTATAGGCTCCCACATAGGTAACATCAGAAAATCAGCTTTGAACAATATCAACTCTGGTTGTCTTTGAGAATGTGAACCTGCCTCTGGGTCTACCTTAAGGCCTAGACTTCCATGCAGAAACTAAAGAAAGGTATGGTGAAGTTTGGAAAGCTTTCTTACTTTTTTGCCATTATTTTCTCTGTCCTCCTTTGACTATGACTGTGAAAAAGCCACAGAAGCAAAGGCCAGCGTTCAGCCAAGAGATATATAATCTTGATCTGATGCTCCAGCTGCTTCCCCATGAGTTCCCTGGGCAGGACTACAGAGCTGCTCCAGGTTTCTCAGAGGATTAATTGCTGACATTTTTCTCAAAATCACATCTGCACATTTTCCAGGGACACGACTGGAAAGTGGGAGCAGGCTGGAGCAGTTTTCATTTCATCCAACAGAGGGCAACTATGCTGCAAACTTAAGAGTTTATTAAAAAAACACCACAAAAACACTGAAAAACCCCTGTAAAACACCCCCTGGCTGGCAGCTCCTTGAGGCTACTCCAGGTCCAAGACCAAGGACTGATGCTTTAAACTAAGTTTTTGAGATTCTGACCACCATGGCAACCAGACCAGAACACTTGAGCGAAGGGCTCAGTGGAGAAGATGGGCATCAGTGTCTGTTCATCCTAACAGGTTCTGCAGAGGAGGCGGCTGCTCTTGGGCGAGCAGTGAGCTGGAAAAACACAGCAACTTTTTCAGATGGCCAACAGGCAAATACTGCTGGGCAGCAGAACAAGGTCAGCATGGAATAATGACTAAAGAACATGCAGAAAATCCATTCTCCCCTCTACCAGGCATTAAAACATGCATGAAAAGAAAAAAAAAGAACAAATCCAGCACAAATATCAAAACAAAATTACTGCTGTCACAGAGTAATGACATACTTAACAATATCTGCTGAATTTGGCCTGTGGATTTCAGGGTAACAAAATAAAATAGATTTTACACCATTTACAACAGTTTCCGTACTTGGTGGAGACTAATGTGTTGCAAAGGTCTTTGAAGCTGGTTGTAAGCAATCAAGAATTTAAAACTTCTCAAGGGGTAGTGAGTACAAACTGAAACCCAGGCAGTTCCATGTCCATGTGAGGAAGAACTTCTTTGCTCTGAGGGTGACGGAGCCCTGGAACAGGCTGCCCAGAGAGGCTGTGGAGTCTCCTTCTCTGGAGGTCTTCCAAACCTGCCTGGATGCCACCCTGTGCCACGTGCTGTAGGGGTCCCTGCTGGAGCAGGGGGGTTGGACTAGATGATCTCTAGAGGTCCCTTCCAACCTCAGCCACTCTGCGGTTCTGCAATTCTGTGATCTTTCCTGTCCCTTCTCCCTAGATCATGATGGCTAAAACCCATCTTGTGAACATGTTACATGGATTTGCTTCCATAAATGTTATTACTTCCACACTGAATGTCTGGATGCAGACGGTCCGCAAGGCCAGGGACGGTGGCACCCAAGGTGATGCGGCTTGACCCATGTTGCAGCACCTAGAGACTGGGGGACTGTGGCTGCCCACACGCTGTGCTGAGCTGGGAGCCCTGAGCAAGGGCACTCAGTATGGGCACAGCGTGTGTGTGGAAACAAGCTTTCATAGGGCAACAGGAAATGGCCTCAAGTTCTGCCAGGGAGGTTCGGTTAGGTACCAGCAATAATTTTTACATGGACAGAGTGGAACAGAGTGGAACATTGGAACAGGCTGCCCAGGGCAGTGGTGAAGCCACCGTCCCCGGCAGTGTCCAAGAAACGTGTAGATGAGGCGTTTAGGGACGTGGTCTAGTTGGCATGGTGTTGAAGGGTTTATGGTTGGACTAGATGATCTTAAAGGCCTATTCCAACCCTAATGATTCTACGATTCTATATCTGACTAGTTAATATCAATTAACTGTTAGAGTTAGGAGGGTGGCTTTTAAGCCAAAGACCTATCCACATAAGCTACTTTAGAAGGCTTACTTTATCTAAAACAGTTCAAGTTTTTACTATTGCACTTCAGTTTGACACCTCCTACAGAACACAAGGCAGTAATTGTAGTGCAAAGCTGCAATTGTTGAGTGGTGGAACAGGTCTCCTCAAGGGAAGCATTATATTCATCATCTAAGAAGCCACTCACTTACAATCAGAAGCTTATAATAGCGAGTTACTTTGATTTGAATAGTGACTCACTTTGACCTCCCTTGTAAAACACTCTCAACAGACACCGCAAATGGCTGTAGACCCACAACGAATCCAGCACTCAGTGGTTCTCCCAGATCACTAATACTTTTATGTACAGCCTGGGGCGTAACTCTTCTGCTCCTTGGCAAGGGGAGCAAATAGACTCAGCTCACAGGTCTGCACACAGACAATCTCCTGCTTAATATCCCTGAAGTCAGCTGCTCCTCCAGCCTCTTTGAAGATCCCACAGAGTGGAGGTAGCTGGCCACAAAATTATCCTCATCCTGTCCAAACCATAGGTTGGACGACCAAAGTGACCTATGGTGGTTAGACATATTACCACATGCCAAAGGCGTATACTGAAGATCAGAAGTGAGAATAGATATTGCTGCCGTTCTCTGCATTTTATCACTTGTCCAAAATGGCTGCTGAAATTGGATTTTAAGATCAGGAAGGATGCTGAAGTGGATGATGCACTCATGGTATCTCATAAAGGAAATACCATGTCGGTGACAAAAAGCAATGCATATAAAATACGCCTCACATGGAAACAGCAATTTGACCACTAGTAGCATTAAAAGAGGGTGAATTTGGAGATCAGAAACAAGTGTGAAGGAAAGAAAAAAATATAGAGAGCTGTAAAAACTGTCCTTCCCCTCCCCCGCTTTTTTTTTAAAAAAAAAGTGTGGATCTTGTGGTTGCATCTCTGACTTCTTGCTAAGAATTACAGAGAGCTTGTTCTTGACAGATTCCATTTAAGATATTACAGATTTGAGAAAAAAAAAAGACTGAAACAGTCACCCTAGTCATGCTCAAGTTTAAATTATCTATTTGCGAGACAGAGCCAAGTCTCTCCAGAGTTAACCCATTTCCCTCCAACAGATCTTACCACAGTTACTCTTTTACTAATACCAAGTTATTAGAAAGAGGATCAGGGATATTCCTTAGTCCAGAGCATATATATCCCAAGCACCTTATGCTGAATCATATAGTACTATGTCACACAGGCCACTCATTTTTAGTTAATGAGACAGAAGCAAAATGGTATTTCTGGAGCCTTATATTTTACGGATTCTTCCCATTCTGACCTAGAACAAGCTTTAAGCAAATATAAAAAAAAAATGCAAAGGTCTGAGTCTCTAGATTCTATAAGCACAAGTACAATAAAAAAAATGCACAAGACACATTCGTAGAAGCACACAGTGCACAAAAATGCAGAAACACAAATGCAGGAAATACGCTGCCTGTTCCTGTAGACATGACCACTCCTTGATAACAACAACAACAACAAAAAAAATGCTAAATGCTTTAACAGCTACCTGAAACTACCATGAGACAAATAATATCCTTTCCCTGATATGAAGACTTTCTCTTGGCGATAACTACATAGTGCTAACTCCTACCTCAGAATATAGATATATCAGAAATTTACTAAGTATAGTAAGGAGTAGGTAATCTAAGACATATTCATCTGAAGAAAGAACCTGTTACTGCTCCTGTTGGTCACTGTTAGAACAAAACTATGTGTCCCTGGCCATCATACAGTCTGCTGGTTTTCTGTCTTGTGATGTCTGCACACTTTCAGCCCTTTTAGTATTACCTTCTTATAGTATTTTCTGCAGCATTCTGGGGGTAACATAAACTCAAAATAATGTCTGATATATTTAAAATAATAATTACAGTTTTAAAGACAAAAGCAGAAGACTTTAAGGTTAAACACAATGTTGCCTCTTTAAAACAATAAATAGATGTGTTTTTCACGCTGGCTGTAAGGTTTTTAAAGTGATAAATCACATCAGATGAATTTAACAGAAGTGAAGACTAATGTGGTTTGTGGGCATCCAGCTTAACTTCAGATGCTGTTATTGGGCTGTGTGACACACCATGAGCCTTGGGAGCTAGTGGCAATGACAATGGAGGGGAAGTGGCCGTGCCCTGAGCACTGCTTCTGTGTTAGGAATGACCATTGGACCTAGTATGACCACCCACCCTAGGATTGCAGGGAATTCTCCACCTTTAAAAAGGGTTAAAATGGGGTTAAAGGGTTAAAATACAGTAACCCCTGTCTTTCTGTAGACTTCTGATTGTAGGCAAGAGCCTGTGTTAGACGATAAGATTGAGAAATGGAGATTACACAGGTGAAATATTTTCACCTAGATACAAAACCAAACTTTTTACAACAGCAGTTTTCAGCTTTCCCATTTACAACCATCCTTTTCTACCTTCTAATTCTTTGCATCCATATCAGCTTTATAAGAAGACATGTAACGGTTCCCAGCAGAAGGAGCAGTGCGAGAGGCATCCAAAATACACACCGGAGCTTCCGCCTCCTGTATGACATCAAATGCTCAAATACCGAATATTCCAGCCATAACCCAGGTTATTTCACAGATATTAAGGGAGAAGAGGGGCAGCCTGTGTTTAACACCAGGTCTTGGGAATGAGTACACTGCTCCTGGACTGGCTGAAGTTGATGTTCTACACAAGATAAATCACTGGATTGTCCCGTGACACAAACACACACTCATGAGTATGAAATGGGATAGATTTTACTTTCCATTCCTTCTGAGGACAGAAGTGTTCAGACACTTGTCTTGCAGTAGCTCATGGGGTGAAAATATGTTTAAGGATTAGAGAAATAGGGGAAAGTACGTGTTTATAATGAAACTCTTGACTCCGGGCAGATGAATGTCACCCAATACCAGAATCTGTTACCTTCACTTAGAGAGGTCTGGATTTATACACACACCTACATAGAAAAATCACAGGAAATTCCAGTGATTGCCTTGTGAACGCATGAATCCCTAACAAACATGGCAAAAAGTGCTGCTGATATCAACTTCTTGCTCTTAAAGCTGAGACACTTGGCAGCCTCCAGCTTTGCAGGGATAAAGACTGCAGGTTTTCACATCACACGCTGTGGTAAAACACCAAGTGTCAGTGGAAACACACTTTCTTTAGTAGGCTTGGGTCTCTTCTAAGCGAAACCTCATGTTGGTGCCACGCTTTGGGACTGTGATCAGTCATCATACGGTAACACACAGGAACAAGGGCAAGTACACAAAACTCAACAAATGGAGACAGCAAACTTGGATTTCATTCTGTACTTCTGGAGATGAAATTTGGGTGTGTTGACTTTTTAACAAAATGCTGTGTATTTTGATACTGCTATATGCACTATAATTGCACATATAGGAAAGCCACAGCATTTTTTCTCAGGCACTGACGCTACTTGAGGTTTAGCTTTGCCAGCTAAATGAGAGCAGGGATTAGACAGTTCTCATTTCACATCCCAGGAATGTCCCAGTCCTGGGCAACAGCTCTCATCCCTCTGATTGCAATCCCCCCCATCCCAGAAATTGTAACAAGAATCCAAGGGTTAGAAAAACAGCCACACAAATATTTGCTCATGGGAGATAAGAAGGAACATCTCCCATATACATTTGCATTGTGATTTTGATATGAAACAGCACTGGTAGGCAGCATGAAAATGCAAACTCCAGCAACATGCATTCGGAATCACCATGCAAGAGGAGGCAAAAATAAATAAGCAGTTGAAAAGTACCTCAGAAGTAACCTTGCTAGACAGTAATTTACAGGTGTACTGGTAAAAAGGGAAAAGACCAGCATTAGTACATTGCAAAAGCATGTTACAAATAGGAAACAAGAAAAAAAATAAATTGCAAGAACCGGCACATCCCACAGTACAGGATTTCAAGCAACTTGGTGTCATAAAATGAAAAAAGAGAGACAAACCCATTAGTCAGTTTTTTTAATGACATTGCTTGGCCAGTCTCAGTCTTGTTTACCACTGGCAACGGAACCACTTTCTTCCTGCTGCTCCGTGATCCGTTTCCTCACCCGCTTTTGCTCTTTCTGTAGCACAGTCTCTTTGGAGGAAACTGCCCCGGGAGGCAACGTGGATGCTCCGCTCCGCACCCGCCGCTCAGCTCCGTCCAGCTCCACACAGGGAGCGGTGGAGCCGGCGGAACCACTCCCCTGGGAACCCAGGAAAGCCTCTGGTGGCGCTCGCTGAGGGACAGCAACGCTGGGCTGCCCTCCAGCAAGCAGGACGTGATGCCTGACGTGGCGGCTGCCTGGTGGGTTGTCCACCACATTCCTTCCCACGCTGTATTAAAGCAGGCCAGTAATGTGTTATTGTGCTTCATTTGATCCAGAGACCTTTCTTTTTCCTGGGCACATTGTCAAAAGATCTCTGCTGACAAATCAAAACTACTATTGTTTAAGTGATTACTGCCTAGCCTGGTGTGTAAACTACATGTTGGTGGTGTGAATGGAGCAAGGAAAACCATACTTCTAATTTGATTTCTCTTTCCCCTGTCCCTGATGTGAAATACTTACAAAAGGAGAGAAGAAAGAGAAAAGGGAGACGAAGAAACCTTCCTCCTGGTTTGAGGATGCTGGGTTGCACTTCCACAGGATATTGTCCCTAACAGGATTTTGCATAAGCAAGAGCAAGGGTGTCAGTCGTGTTTGGCTACATGTAATAGGCTCAGGGAATGAGAAAATGAAAACGAATTGTAACTCTACAGGATTTCAGTGGGACTCTGTAAGTTCATTGCAGCTTTGACAATTTGTTCCAGCAAAGGATCTCTCCTCCAGGTTGCCCGTCTGGCACTAATGCTTTGGTAGGTAGGTAGGCTGGCAGCAGGAGACCACGGAGCCAACACCCACAGCACACCCTTCCTCTGAGACACTGCCCAGGCCGCCGCTCTCACTCAGGACACCAGGACACGCGTCAGACTGCAAGTGGGGACGAGGCGATTCCAGACAACTTCTTTCCTGTGCAACTTTGCAAGCATCAACAGAGTTGCACCCATGTAAGGCGGGAGAGTTTAGCCTTTCGCTCCAGAGACATCTTATAATGTCTCATCCATGCTGGAACAGGTATGACAAACAGCATGTAACTACATCCCAATGGTGTGAAGAGGTTTCAAACACAAACTGCTGCTTATGGGCTGGGTAAGGCACCCTCGCTCATCATGAGGGCCAAGGGAAAACACATGATGAGCGTGCAGCTGAGTGCTACCACTTAAGCAAAGCAGCTTCACCATGCCGAGACATTAAACCAGAAGACTGACCAAAGTTAATTGCAGGGTTCTTGATGACCAGTTCTGCTTCTGATGACCTAAAGTCTTATGTCTCTCACTTAATTAAAAATTACTCCCAGTTTTGGCAAAGGGGGTGTGAAGGACCACCTGGTTCATCTCCTCAACACCCTTGAGGCCATTCATTGACCTCGCAGCATAGTGGATGGCCAGGGAAATACTGGGCCAGGAAATTGCCCATTACAGTGAGTACAGTCAGCTGAGAGTGCTCCAAAAAAGGGTGACGCCAGAGAGTAACTTATTCACAAGACATGGCCCCACTGTGGGGCAGCATAAAGCTAATTTCTCTGTGTGAACTTCCTTCTGCACAAAGACAGGGAGCCCAACTGACAACCTCATACTGCGCCAGTGAAGCCAGTGGGAATTTTTTCAGTGACTTCAATGGAGGCAGAAACCTGAAAAATTTCCGGTATAAGGCAGAAATTCAGCTGTTTACACTTCAGATCAATTCTTCTGTGTATAAGTTAACCAGCAGAAATGCAATATCGTGTCATTCCTTCTGTCTTAAGTACCTTATGCTACTGCATCTTATTCATCGGTAGTGATTAAAAGTGCAGGTCTTTAATGTGCTGGTATTGATGTTACACACCTTCATTTCTGTGGATCTTGTAATACTCCACCTCTAAATTAAAGTTATTAGAAAGCAGTTTGTTTGGGGTGTGAGCATCCTGGGCTGGGATTGTCTTTCTGAAATGTCTGTGAGATGCCTGAAAAATTGTGGCTGTTTCACTAAATGATTAACAACTGTGGTCGTTCAAGGAATTTTATATCTCACACACACTCTGAATTCCTTGTCCACAGTACTTAATAGTCGGAACGAGAAACAGCTTGTGTTTGGTGGGAAACAGGTTATATAGTGTATACACCTAAGTTTTGATAGTTTCAGCTAAAAAATTCATTATTATTGCCATATTATCACCTCTAAAAAAGAACAACGTAATTGGATTAAACTCCACTACAGTAACCACTAATATGCGTGCACCCATTTCATAAACTGAAAGCAGAAACTGGGCCAGTTTTCCATTTCTACTTGGATGGAAAAAAAGAGACAGTATTTTCAGTGGGAAACAACATGTTGTCCATTGAAGAATCCAAGTTAATTTTTGAATCATTCTCTATCCAGCACAGTAACTGTGTGAGACCGTTTTTGGGGAAATTATCCACTTATACGAAACCCTGAGCACGCTGGGTTTAGACTTTGGCAGTCAACAGGCACAGCAGGAACCCACGCCTGATCCACAAAGTTCAAGAAGCAGCTGAAATGACTCACTTCAGGCTTTTCACAACGCGTGAATTTAAACAGTTGGCCAATTGCAGGGCAGCTATTCACTGATTATTAACTTAAATAAAATCAATTAAAATGCCAATTAATATGATTTGCCTTTTATAATGGCACCAACAATCTTTTTTTTCCTTCCCATTGCCCCTTATCCTTCCTTTTCAACCATAGGGGCCCCTAAAATCCATAAGCCCCTGCAAGAGGTTTTAGGTAGCACAAGATTTTGTGATTCTTGGGCTTCTTGAATCATGTTATCTATTGCAGAGCAAAGGGGGAAAAGGAGGAGCGCACTTACACTGCTGTCATCCATTCTTTCTCGCCTTTTAGTTTTGTGAGTTTCGTAATCCTCCATGAGCGTCTGCATCAAGTTCTTCGGTCTCTGGGCTCCTGCAGCCTCCTCGGGCAGCAGCTCGGACTGTGGGACGGGGCCCTCCGTGGTTGGAGATGGAGGAGGCTTGATCTTCTCAATCTTCCCTGCAATGACAAGAAAAGGAACGATCCTTTCAAAAAGGAAGGTCTTGCAAGTTGCTTCCAGAAAAAACACAACTGGAAAAACATTTCTGGAAGGGTCTGAGTGAAAAACAGTCTGGTAT
The DNA here is from genome assembly GCA_003342815.1 of Eudromia elegans. Classification (NCBI taxonomy): domain Eukaryota; kingdom Metazoa; phylum Chordata; class Aves; order Tinamiformes; family Tinamidae; genus Eudromia; species Eudromia elegans. The sequence goes on along the minus strand of PTEX01000260.1, from coordinate 384,610 downwards.
GAAGTTTATGAAGCAATCTGGTACATCAGAATGGCCAACAGGTGGTTGAAAAGCCCCCTTCCTGAAATCCACTTTATCAACACATCTTTTTATAAAACCTAGTAAAGTTATCAAATTATACAACTTAGCCTACTACTGGTGCTTACAGCAGTATCTGGCTCCCTGCTCTCTCCCACACGACTCATGACCTGGAAAATTACAGGGCGATTTTCTTCTGGCTCAGAAAATAAAATGCACCGAACTGTACTCCAGGGAGCACTCATTCAGAACTCCAAAGAAGACAGTTTGGGTAAGCCCTGCCAGATCTCTTCCTTCTTTCGCATGTTTCTTGTCTGATTTCAAGAGCTAAAAGGCTTTGAGTAGGTCCCCAGTATCATTCCTTCCTGCAACCACTTTCTGCGAGCGCAGAGGGAGCTCCAGGAGCGATGATGGAAGGAAATGGCCATGGTGCCGAAAGGGACGGGATCTCTGCCCCCTTTCCCTCTCTGTGGGGGTGGATTTTCACTGAAACTTGGTTTTGCTGAGACAACTGAAAAAATCTAGCTGCTCCTCAAGTAAGTGTCATAGACACTCCAGCCGCTAGGGAGCAGCTTTGGAAGCTCCCGTGAGGCTCAGGCACAGTCATTTTTAGAGAAAGAAGCGAAACTTGAGTTAACACTACAGACGCCTTTTACAAGAAATCCCCCTGCCAGGCTTGTTTCATTTCTGACCACTCTGGAAAACCCCCGCACCACCAGCTTCTTGTTAAGGCCTCAGGCTGAGCTGGCCCCTGCAGGCATTTGATCCCCAAACAAACCTAGCTTTGCTCTTCCAGAGCTGCGGGGCATGTCGCTATAGGATCAGGCTCTTCTTGGTTAGACCATCCTGGCCCCATATATATCCAGGAGGCACATTGCCAAAACAAGGACCAGCAAGAGGTTCTGATCCATCCAGCTCATCCTTCTGTGGTAGCTGAGACCATCCAAAAGGAAAAAGTAAGAACAACTTTCATGCTGCTGTTTAGATCTATATTGTCTGACCAGGGGCCAGATACACTGCTGCACTACTTTATTTTTACACTAATAAATAGCTCATTTCACACTAATAAATAACCCTTTGACATATGCAGGCAAGACAGGAAGAATCAAATCAAGCCTCTCGGCTGTCCACTTGTTTTCCCTACTGTGTTTTCCCTGCAGGACACAGGCATCAGGTCACAGCTGCTCGGAGCCACGGATAAACCACACACACAAAAAGAACTTCTTCCACCCCTGCTCCCTGTGGAAAACAGTGCAAAGTTCAGGCTTTAGGGAGTCAGCATTTCGGAATAGGGACTTCTGCAGGAAGATCCATCCGTCCTGGTTTGAGGAAAGAATGGATCAATTGCTGCATTGCAACCCCGCAGCACCATGAGCCTGTCTGGATGTGTTGTGCAGAGCATCACGCTGGCCTTTGCACAGACCAAGAAGCCAAGGCAGATAAAGATTTCCCTACAGATAAGTGGTGGTTTGTTGGCATGGATCCAGAAGAAATTAATTACTAATTATTACCATTATTATAAATAATTATTTTATCTGCATATTCACATTCATGGCCTTATTTTGAACTACATTTGACAAAAGCCTAAGTCTCTCTCCTAAAGTTGTTGTGAAAGAAGGAAGCGGATGAAAGAGTGAGATGAAGGAAGAAATAACTGGCACAAGCTCCATCGAGGTCGTGATTAGATGATGTGGCGGCTGAAGCTTCACGGCTTTCAGAAAACAAACAAACAAATGATGGAATTTGAAGGACCACTGCAATTCAACGGAGACTCTGCCAGTTCAGGCTGTGTTGGAAACACTGCTAAGTCAATATTCTAATAGTAAGTTTTCAGACAGAAAAGGCAATGTCCCCTATAGAGATGTCCTAGTCATGCATCTAGAAAAAAGACATAAATCTATAATAAGACATCAGGCTAACAGGCACTTTCTTCTTCAGTGGTCATACACTCACAGCTGGTCCACACAGACACTGCTGGTGATCACTGCCCAAATCCAAAATGAATGAACATGGAACCGTGGTCTAACTCAAATGGAAATGGGATCACACCTGTGGGATGCCAGAAAAACTGTAGCCTGCAAGTCATCATCACTGCAGTTCAACAGTAGTCATCAGTACTGGTAGTCTCTTGAAGCCACTTCTAGCACGGGCTGAAACATCTAAATTCTTCATTTACAATCTTAACTAATATTTTGCTCTTTTAAACAGTCTCCAGAAAAATGTTCTATGATCTCAGTTCTGCTGATAGCTCCCCCTACTCTCTTGTTTCAAGAAACTAGGGAAACTGAATTTCCAGGAAGCTCCTGGAATTTGATTTCTTTGCACTTCCTGCCTCTTGTGCTATTTGGCAGGGAACTTGGCTGCAGGGGAGCTGGAGCTGCTTTTACAGAGAAAGCTCTTTAGTCCTGGGAAAGGCAAGAGAAAGAACCTCAGAGCAGAAGGAACGCTGAGCTGTGGTTATGTCCCAGTGTGATGACTTGAAAACACCTCTGTGCAAAATGAAAGACGTGGAAGAGCTGGGTCCAGACCAGTTTTGTCCTAAGCAGTTTGAGGAAGAATGAGGTGTTTTGAATAAGATGATCTCTCTCCCTTCAGAGCACAAGCACTCTATTGTTCCACTCTAAGATCTTTCCATTTTGTACACGTTTCCCACTGAGTAGTAAGAGAAAAAAATGAAAAATGAGCTGGGTTGGGATGTTGATCCAGCAGGACGCTCTCCTGGAGGTGTTTAGGGTGTGCAGACAAGCATCCTGGGAGAATCCTTATAGAAAAGAATGAGGAACTTTGCTTTTTTCATGTTAATGCTTATAAAGGGGTAAAGAAATAGTTCCTTCCATAAACTCAAAGGCTTCATTTCCTCTTTGGCCTTCCTCAAAATTCTCATTTAAAAAATGGGTTCACACATGGTTGTTATATTTTATTTTTTATGTCTACACTGAGCACTAAAAATTTTTTACTGCAAAGTCTTTGTTTTCCCCCTTTCTACCAAATACATATCTTAGGGATGCAGTAGAACCTGAGAAGCCTCCTAATAGGAGGCATTTACTATTGAAAAATGAGAATGGCAACAGATGCAAGTGTCTCTTCTGATAGAAGCTTACACCTACAGCTGCTATTGAGAAGATGGCCAGCATGCACACATTCCTCAGAGGGAATGGCTATCTGGAATTTAAAGATTAGTAAACTGCAGCAATTCCTCTGAGTTTTTGCCATCTGCTGAAATTCTCCCATTTAATTAATTATTCGGGACTAATAGAATGTTGCTTGGCTGCAAGTGCTGCCTTACGTGCGTGCAGATGCTGTTGAACTCCCGCCCATGAGTGCAGGGATGCCTTTTGCCTTGTAAGGAAGAGATTTATCCACAAATGTCCAAAAAACCCAACCAAACAACCAACCAAAACCAAACAAGCACACAAACAAAAAACCCACGGCAGCTTTGGCAGCTTCAGGACAGCTTCCACAAGGCATAGTTTCTCATGTCAGGGACTTCCCATGGCTGGTCACAAGACAGCAAAGATTCCCAAAGGCTTTCTCTCAAATAACTGCAAAAGAGTCTTAGGCCATGCTTATAACAACTTTCACAGCTCAAAAACACACTTCCTATGATGAACAGGATTACCAGGGCCAGGTACTAACTATATGGAGTTAGATCTTCATAGTCTAAGTACTCATAATAAAGGGAGTAAGTGACCACACCAGCAAATGTACACTGGAGCAGCTCCCGTCACACACTCACCATCCCGTTTAAACAACCTACGGAAGGGTCCCTGCCATTTGGGCCCGGAGGCACTGCGTGCTGCCCACGTATGGTAGAAAAAGGCATGGGGACTACTCATCACCCTGCCCAGCACTGCAGGTGCTACAGCAAAACACCCCAGGAACTTTTTATGTTCAAGTACAGTTTCACAGAACTTTTGGGATCCACAGTATCTCTATATTTAAGCATCCTGACGCTACTGTTTTGCCATTTATTGGGTCATGCAGGTTTTTTTTTTTTTTTTTTGTGAAAAGCAGGCAAAGATCCTTTCTTTCCTCTTTCTCCTATTATCTTGAAAGGGTCTTGTCCTGTGTATGTACAGCATTCAGTCATCATTCCAAAGAAATGGCAGTTTCTGGGGGCCTGAAATGTATTAAAAGGCTGTTTTCCAATTAACTGAACAGTTTTAAGGGATGCTCGCTGTCTGATTGTATTTTTCTCCCTTTGTGTTCCAGTCTTGCACTGGTTGCGCATAAACATTTTCCTCAACACTCATGGAAGAATTGAGCTTTAATATAGGAAATACCTAAAGTTCTAACAGTAAAAATAATTTATTATTGGGACCCACATTGGCTTACATTGAGCAGTTGACAGGAACAAACTTCAGTGTCCCTATCTGGAAAGCTGTACATCAGGGTGGCAAAAACTGTTTGTTTGTTTTCTGAAGTAATTAGCAGCTATTTCACACATTCGCCCACATGAATGCATTAATCTTCCACACTTCAGTCAAACAGCAGCTCAGTTCACTGCAGTCCTTTTTCTGTGGGTTTGTGTTGCTGTTATCCACAGAAAAACAGTTCAAAGCTGGAAGATCTGATGGGAGTAACAAGTAATTGGGGACCCGGAGGTCCTACTTTACTCGAGTCCTAGTAAAGCTGTTCTGCCTAGTCCACTGCAGAAAAGCAACATAGTAGGAAGACCATCCTAATGATATTAACCACTACACCTTCTCAAAAGAGCTTTGGTAAATTTATACCTCCTCCTTTTAGGATTAGTTACAATTTTTTCAAATTTAGACATGACCCCTTTCCACCTAGGTGCCTTGATGTTAAGAGTGCTACTTCTTTCTCTAGAAAAGGTAGTTTGGTGACAGAAACACCCGTTTCCTCAATTATTTTTTCCTGTGAATTTAGATATTACGGTATCTGACATGTTCCGTATAACACTCTGTAGTACCTGCCACAAGAAGATTTCTTTTCTTCTTTATAAATCACCTTATAACTGGCAACCAATGAAGCTTTACAGTCAGATTTTGCTATTTCCATTAAGCATCTTCCCCCCTGCTTTTGTAAATATTAAAAAGGTACCGTAAACATGTATAAAGAAAAGTTGCTGCAATCTTTAAGGGTTAAATAATATTCTCTCTCCCTTTCTTTTGTAAAGACTTCAGGTGCAACCATATCTGGATAGTGAGACTGCAAGGACAAGGCAAGCTGAGGTTATTCAATGTGAAAGGCCAAGAGAGCCTGGCCAATTTACATCAGCTGAGAACTGTGTATCCACTGTTTAAAACAGCACAAGAAGTAGCAAATTTAAGGGAGATGTTGGCAATATTTATTTAGTTATGATGAATATGTTTACACATTGTCACAGGCATATCCTTCCTCAGAAACTGTCACAGATATATTTCTTCTTAGAAACAAACTGTACCAGCTGTAAATTGCAGTAGTTTGAGTCATTGGCCAACAGATCCAAATCTTCTTTCCTGAACATATGGCAATTGGATATTTAAAAGAAAATGTCTGGAATAGTTTCTTTGAGTTCAGCATTCTCATTAAAATTTTTGAAGGTTGTGATGAGCTCACCTCATACTTTTAAAAAGGGAAGAACAACATTAGCTGAGGCCCATGCTCCTGTGTCTTTCTCATTTTGCAGAATAACATTACTCAAAGCATCCTATTTGCTAAAATATCTGGAGATTCTCTTCCAAATATTTTTGTTCCATAGGCATAGCAATAATAGCACTTCAAAGAAATTGTCACATCTGTTACATGTCTTGGCAAGAAACACAGACAAAATCATTCCCTTTACAGAAGAAACAAAACCAAGTGTTAGCTATTTATGCACTACATAGTGCTCCAATTTCAAAATCAGACTGGGCAATGGACTAAACCCAGACTCGAGTCAAATTTTCAACAACTTTCAAAAGAAAAGTCCCCCACTTTTTTTTTTTTTTCAAGCATCACTGTCTCAGTTTTAAATGTCAGAAAGAAGGATGGAATTTTACATTTCTTCGTGAAGATCACTTTTGATAAAATCTTGTAATATCTTGTAGTAATGACTATAAAGAAATAAGCTGTGCATGTCTTTTTCCATTTCCATTTATATTAAGAACACATGTGATCCTGGTTTTATTTATGGAAAGGGACAAGAGACAGCAACTTACTACTGCATTTTACACTGTAAATGTTGTGAATGCAATCAGTTAGAAGCAGAGGACTTCTAATGAATCTATTAAGCACTTTCTGATTAACTTCAGTACTTCTATTTAATTCCAGTAATGAATCACATCTCACAGCTCTGGAGACCTTTTCACCAGACAAAGTTCAGTAAGAAACAAAAAAAGTAAGAAACATCAGATAACAGGAAAGGTAAACACATAAAGAAATCAGATTCTGTCCCAAGACCAAAAATGCAGATACAAGCAAGCAAGTTCCTTCCAAAAATAAGAGAATATATTGCCTTATCAAAAAATGTCCACCTTTCAATACCCACCTATCCATGAAAAATGTTGCTTTCTTTCCAGATGATGATTCTAAATTTCAGTGGGTGTTTTGGGCAGCACAGTGCCCAATATGAAATATTATGAAATGTCATGAGATGAACAGAACTCAGACTTTTTGTGGATTGATCAGCATAGTAGGTAAGTTTCTTATGTAACGTATTTGGGAAAAAGCAAAAATTACCATATGCATGCTCACAGAACAGAAAGCTGAGAATTAGATGAACCTTCCTCCAGAGGAAAAACACCCTTCTCCCCAACCGTGAATATTTCATTTTCCAGGCAGAAAAAGTCATGATAACCCTTCTGCCTGTGGAAATATGACTGATTCACTTGAAAACGCAGAGTCTGACACATCCCTAGGCTGTGTTTCATTTCCCCTCCTGTGCTGTGGGCTCTTACCTGGTGCAGTTTTGTAAGACACTGTTCTGCTGGGCAGAGGCGGCGCGCTCTTCACAACAGGGCTGGGTGCTGCCTGTAGACCTTGCCTCTGCCTCTTCAGCTCCTCTTCTCTTTCCTGGGCTGCTCTGATCTCCTCTTCTATCATCGACAATGTCCGCTGCTTCCTCGACCGTAACTTGAAAGGGCCCATGGTCACTTCAGGCTCTTGTGTGGCAAGGATGGAGGCAGTGCTCCTCAGCTCAGCCGCTTCTGAATATTTGCTGAAATAGCTGACTTCTTGCCTATTTTCCTCCACAAGGAATGGCTGGCTGGCTGAGGGTACGGGTGATGGTTGCAAAGTCTTCCGTTCCCTGAGTCCTGACTCTTCCTCTTCTGAAGTCTTTGGTATTGTATCCCTTTTTTCTTGAACAGGAGACGACACCTGGGGTGGCTCAAACATGGGGCTCTGCTGCTCCTCAGAGCGTGGCACAGGCCCAGTGGCTGACCGCTCTTTGACTGACATCTCCTGCTGTGCCGCGGTCTTCTCTTGCTTACAGCCTGCTTTGTCTGCCTGCTCGGATATGGCTTGTTGTATCGCATTTTGAACTAGCAGGCCGGCGTGATACTCCAGCTGGTCATCGGTCAGCATGGAGTCTGTCAAGGTGGATGAAGGTGAGTCAAAGCCTGGGTCACTGAATGACTTGGAAACACCTTCCCCTCTGCACTCTGCCGGAGTGTCGGTCTGGGGGGTCTGTGGCAGAGAGAAATCTGCCAGTGAGCTTTCCTGGAGGGCACTCATGGTCTCATTGGAGGCGCCACTGTCACTGATGTTGTCCATGCTGAAGTCATTGGAAAGGGTCTCCAAGACAGTGGTATCTTGAGACCTTACAGACAAGTCATCCAAGCCAGAGTCTAATTCCTCTGGAGGAGAAGAGGCGCTGGTTGACTTTGAGAACTGGTCTAGCACTCCCTGTCCATCTTCCTTCACCACAGTGAAGACTGCTCTTGCACTCATGAATTCTCCATCCTCTGGCCACAGTTTTGCTGTCTGTCCACCTCTGGAGCTGTCACTACCTGGTAACTCTCTTGCTGCATCAGCAGTGTTACTCTGAGCATTCATACCATCCTCTGAGGTACAGGAGACCTTCTGTGCTTTGACAACAGTGACATCCCTATTCTCAAGCTGTCCTGTTTGTCCACAAACAGGAGGAGGTCTTGCCATGGAAGACAGTGGCCTGTCAACATGTGAAGAACTCAGACTCTTGTAGAAGGGTTTGATGGAGAACATTTTGGGTGTCCCTGACCGTCTTGGTGGGACCTGACCCTGAGATGGACCTGAATGCTCCATTAGCTGGAATTGCTTCCTGGCAGCTGAGAAATCAATTTGTTCTGTGACAATATCCTCTTTTTTGATATTGACCGGCTCTGGTGGTACAAAGGAGTAGCTGACCTGCTTGGGGGATGTCGGCATTGCACCTTGCTGCTGTTGCCTCTCCTTGCGCTCCTTGTACTTCTTGTGGGACTCCAGATGCTCTTCATCCAGCTGCTCTTCCAAGGTCTTCTCCTGGGGAGGGTTCCACCACTTGGCGGCAATGCTGGGGTTTTTCTTGACAGCTTGGCTTTTAATAAGTTCCCTTCTTTCCTTTTCAAGTTCCATCATTTCCTCTGATGGTCTCACTTTCCGGACCCTGTACTTTTCCTTCTCATCATCCTCTTCGAAGAGCTTAGATGGCTTTTTGTCTTCATGGAAGGCTCTTAGTTCAAACTTAGCCTCCTTCTTCAGAGTTGTAAAAGTTGTTTCTCCATCCTTAGAAGACCTTCTAGAACTGTTTGAAGAGGTGGGACTCTCTGGCACCTTCAGATTATCCCTAGTGTCTTCTTTCAATCCCCCTGAAGAATGGCCATTAGATTTCTGGTTCTCGTCATTTTTACTAGCCTCACTTTGTTCAGCCACCAAGGGTGTCTGCTTGTCAGTGACATTTGCATCCATTTCACTGGGTACTGAACCGCTGGTAACAGGAACAGATGTTCCTGAGCCATCTACAACAGACACCATACTTGGTTCAGGGGAGGACGTCCCATTAAAGGTATTATCTGCAGCAGAATCACAGCAGTTTGCCTCCAGCACTTCATCAAGGTATCTGATCTCTTTAGCAACTTCACTATCCAGAGATTCATGCCTGTCCTTAAGTCCATTGTGGCTGGTAGCAGGAGAAAAGAAGTGGGTTTGATTGTCTACGGAATGTGGTGAAGCCACTGTGGTGATGCTTTTGTGTTCAGAAACTGGAACTTCAATTTCCATTTTCTCTTCCTTTGTAGCAAGCACACTAGCTGGCTCCAGGAAATTGGCACAGTTTTGGTCTCTGTTTTTTCTCAACCTGATGTCATCCTCAGGGATTCTGGAAGATTTCTAAAACGAAAGAGAATAAAATAATGATGAAGTCTTAAGAAGCAACATTTTATTTTATGCAGGGTAAACACCATCTGGAAAATAAATCCTAGAACTCCACGGACTTGAAATTAAAGCAACCCTTCACAGTGTGGGAAAGCAGGGCAAATCATTATACCTTTTTACAAAAACCAAAAAGTTACTTTACCTAGCCTGTAAAATGCACTAAAACAACAGCCTTTCAATTAACTATCTCCCATCTGGTTTTCATCTACCCTCTGTCACTTACGCTTGAATTCTGTTTTGCCACTAAAAAAAATAGCTTGTATTTCCAAGTTATTAATGACTAAACAGCTTAGGTTTTTCAAAGATTTACACATGCAAAGATGTATACATGTACACACCTGGCACCCTGGTATTTTAAAAATGCTTTCCATACCCAAGGAAATCTCATAATGCTTCCCCAGATGAAATATTACTGCATCCGTTTTACACATACAGAAGCAAGAAGAGCGGATGATTCATCCCACGTTAGATAAAAAGACATGGCAACTGCAGGGGATGCTCATTTCTCAGCAGACCAGTCCTGGCCATTAAACAGGGGTGGAATTACATCGTATAGCCTTCTGCAGCCCACATGAAACTCACGCACAAGGGGCCTGGGAGACAGGATGTGAACACAACTCCCATGTCACGGACAAAACCACAGCACACACAGTGGGGACCTGTCTCATGGTCTCCTCCCTCCTACAGCTTTGATCTCTACTGCAGATGCACTGGGTTGGTATCCCTCTCTGATAGGGAGGTATCATAACAAATACCACCTTCTGATTTTACCTGTCAAGCAGCCTACTGAATTTTTTGGGATTAAAGTTGGAAGAAATTTTTGATTAAGCTGATACCAAATCAGTGAATTTCTCAGTGATTCTTAATTACTGAAAGGCGAATAAAGGAGATGTTGAAAGAAATGAAAAGCTCACTTTCTACACTACTTTCTTTTAAAAGAGAACTTGATAGCTCCTCTTCAGAACATAGCACAACATGCAAACACCTCGAAGCAGCAAGTCTCTTCACTTTGTCTCACATTTTAAAACAGCAACTTGATATATTTGTTCCCCTGTCTCCTTTCCTCTGACTCTTTTTTTCCACATGCATTTTCATGCGGTATGACTGTTGAGGCACAGGTTTGGGAAGGAAACAACACTGAGTAGAACACAGTGGAACCCAACAACAATGACCACCATTGTCTGACAGTCACACTCCCTTGCCGTCACTTAACACGTGTGTTACTAATGAGCTCTATAGCAGAGAACGATCAGCTATGAGCAGAACAGTGTTTACCAGTGACCTGAGTAATCGCGCTGCCTCCGTATTTACACAGGCAATAGAATGCATTTGACAGAGAATTACAGCCAGACAGAAGAGTGCTACTTCTAAACACACTTTGAATGAGTCTTCTGTCAAATTATGCAGTTATATATCCTTGAAGGTAATGCTGGCTTCACCCATTAGACATTTTCCTCTTAATTGTGCTCACAGAGGAAGAAAATCCACTACAGATGAAAAAACAACTAACCTGCTTTGTCTGTTTATGTTAGTTTACCTCTCACCTATTTGCATTTCATTTACTATTGAATGCGGCAGTTCTCTAACCTAAATTTCTAGCTGTGCTTTTCTTAAAGGTTATTATATTTTTACTATATAAACACCTAAATATGGCCAAATTTTTCCTTAGTTACGTTAAGACTGTATTGGCGAAATTGTATGTTCTGCAAGCAAATATGGAAGAGTTGGTATAAGAAGTCTTAACTCCTCTGAGTGGGTACAGTAGGTATGAAAAGATAACCATTCTTTTAATATGAAAGACCAAGGATTCCTCTTTAGAACGCCTGCTGCCATTGTACTCCATGGAGCTGGAACTCAGGTAACAGGATGAACAAAGTCTGATATAAAGGTTTAAATCTACTCTGGTTACTAGTGCAGAGATGCTGTTACTTGGTGCAGCCTATACGAAGGACATAACTACTGCTTCTAATCAGACACATCTAAACAGCTTGCACCATTTGGAACTAAACGTCCTTGTCAGACATGTCTCCAATGGATGCAGAAAATGCTGTAATGAAATTATGCACCCCAGACAATACACTCGGTCTCTAAATTGTATCTCCTGAAGAGTTAAACCTGCAGGTGAACTGGACCTGAGAAATCCCTGGATATTGTACTGCAGCACAACATGGCTAGGAAATTTCTGCTTGTTCCAGAGACCCCCGTCAATTTCCTTCACTGTATGAATCATTTCAGGTCATGTCACATTTATCTATTCAAGTTAATTTTAGAAAACAGAACCAAAGGTGAAGTATTTTATCGGCCAATTTTTTAATGAGTAAGAGTTCATCCTCTTACCATAGCTGCAATCTGTAGCTCACAATCAAGGCATAGAAATAACTATCTAATCAAGAGCATGCTATTATCACAGTACAAATTCTGAAAGCACCTGTGGCTCTGTAATTAAGAATGGCACATGTAATAGAGCAAATATCTATTTTGACAGCCAATGCATCAGGAAACACTGGTATTTATGGTATTTATTAAGTTTTTTTTTGCCAAAGGCAAGTAGAGAGCAAGGAGGAAGGCTCTCAGCAAGGTAGAGATGCTGGGGAAATAGTGAAGGAGGGAAAAATATTATAAAAAAAAGATTTTTCCCTCAACACATTCTAATAGGATCTGGGGAAATGTTCATGACATCATAACAAGGCAATGGTCCATGAAAATCCTATGAAAAGCAGAAGCCAATCAGTTAATTATTAAGCTGGAGAAGATAACTGCAAAAATCACAGGGATGAGAGCAGCTGACAAAATAAAATGTTTTTCTTTTATTTCTTTATAGGTAGCCCAAGCCACAGAGCCTGTTCGGGAGAGTCTGGAAGGGCCTGGGAAAATACGAGTGTGGGGATGACACTACTGCGGGTGAGAGGAGGCCTGGAGGAGAAGGAAGGCGGCGGGAGGCACGCGGACCCCCTGCCTTGGCTGCTCTGCAGAAGGAGGCCAGCTTGCCAGGGCACTGCTTTTGTTCCCTGTGCAGCAAACATGTAACAACAACGTTGTATTTGCTGCCTATACGGAGGAGGCTTTTCAGAGCCTGCATCGCCACAAAGGCCTGCAAACTGGGAAAAGGTCTGCATTCAGTCTTAACTGTAGTCAGCAATGCAGTGTTAACAGTGACTGGCGTAGACTGCTAATCTAGATCAGGCTTTCCAGAAATCACTGATACGTCTAAAGAGTCTCTGAATGTGCATTCATCTCCCTCTGCTTAAGTCAAGCATCAACAGGGTAATTGGTGTCACTTCTGTAACGCTGCTACGCTTTGGTAAGCCGCAGTTACTAGCAGCTTAGAGAATGATTAGCACATTTCTTTGTTGGTTGAATTCTTCATTTACAAAAGTGTAAGTGTTTGGGCAATCAGTTCTTTCTGCAGGAAAAAAAAGTGTGGGTGTACTATGAGCAAGATCCAGCAAACACACTGCCAGTGCCTTCCTTTGTTTCGTGCAACAGAAAATGCATATGACAATAAGTGAGAGGCAGGCTTTCTGAGCCACATCCACATTCTTCTGAAGCAACAGCATGACAAAAAAAAAGAAAAAAAAGAAAGAAAAGAGATTTAATTAAACCTTTAATTAAAAACATATTGCAGTTTAGGAAAACTAAAACATATTCTCTTCATTGTGGGTTTCTGTCAGTTACCCCAACCAAGTTTCAGCACAGATTTTAACACTGTTGGTATCCTGGCACGATAAGCAACAGGCATGTCTCCATTCTTCAGATTTCATTTTTATCTGGAGTTGTCCTTGCTTCTCTTTCTGTGGCCTAATCACTGTGTCAGTGCTTTGTTCAAACCTTGCTCACAGTTCTGGGATCTAACCCTTGAGCCCACCGTGTCTCTAGGAGTCTACAAGCATAATGTAAAACCACAGTCTTGTGTGGTTGACCTCCTGATCCATACCTCTCTGCTGATTTGAATCATCTCATTACTCCTCAACTACTATCTTGATCTGACTTTCCAAAGTCCCCTTGCACAGAGGAAGGATTCAAATGATAGACTTGCTTGGGGGTTGACTTGGCAAAAAAATCAAGAAAACGTCTGTTTTCATTCAACTTCTCCTTTTGAAGAAGGCAGTCCCCATCTGCATCACAGATGGAGATGGTACCAGGCATTGCTGTACTTCCAGACGGCCACCCTGCCTAGTGAGAGACTTCCTCGCCAAGCTGGGGGTTGTCTCCCACACCCTGAACAACATCACGGAAGTCTTTCCTGTAGAAGGGCTGGGCTATAGGAAAGTGCTGCAGCTCTTTACGAAGAAGAAGAGTAAGAGCAAAGTTGTGCTAACCTTACCCCAGTGGTGGAGTCAAGGTACTCGCACTCACAGCTAACTTTTACTGCTATGCTAAAAAGATGCAGGAAAACCTTTTTCTGCCCCTTAGGTGACTTTAGATACCTGTCTGATACAATCCAGTGTATCGGCTGTCAGAAAGGTGCCACCTTTCTGGATGGGAATCACGGTCTGAACCACCATGGTGTCCAACCATGTGGTTCTCACACATTCCCACTGGGTTCAGTCACCCCATCTAGCTCTGGAAACATGGTAATACCCTTCATCATGGTTAGTTAGGCTTAAAGTTAGGCTACAATTAGGGTTAGGATTAGGGACAGGACCATTGCAGATGGGAGTCTGCAGAAAGTAGTCTGGAGAAATAGGCTGAACCCTTGTGTTTTGGAAGGTATTTGCAGGAGTTAAAGAAGTTAGCAGCAAGGGAGAAGTCCAGTTCCAGAACTGGAAAAGAAAACAGATGCTGACAGTGATAGGGGAATCAGGGAGAGTAATGGGATTCTAGTGACACTCTCAACAAGAACCATGTCTTTTCATTGAAAACAAAACAAAATAAAACAAAACAAAACTTATTATTGTTTTCTTGCTGCTGTGTGAAAATGTCGCATTTTTGCATAGGACATTTTTGTACTGACTCCTCACTATTTTTAAAAATAGTATTGAAATGTTCTTCCCTCAATGTTAACTTTTTTCACTCAATGAAACTGGACAAAAATAAAATTTCAGGAACAAAAATCCCTCAATCATGTGGCCAACCCTTGATTTTAAGATATACCAGATACAGGCTGGCAGTCCCTTCACTATAAAAATCATAATCCTCCCACTTGCGAAGGAGCAAAACCCGGTCAGTACACAGTGTCTTCAGTACTCTGATGCAAACACTTTGATGACTAAAACCCATCAGTTTGTTTGTCAGATGCAATGTTCTTTGTGAGAAACTGTCTGCAGTTCTCAGTGACTTGACTGAGGTAGACAGTAACGCCAGAGAATTTTCAATATGAAAAGCAGTTTCATCCCCTTCTAATGCCTCTGAAAAACATAACACAGAGCCCCAAGTCAATGCAAACTCAAACCATCCCCCAAAACAAAATGGTGGGACATTCTTTTGGAACAGAGACAGTAATAAAGTATGTGGGATACTGCACATAAATAAGTTGCTACTTTCAGAATTTGCTGCATGACATTTTCTGAGTGGTTTTGTGCAAGTCCTTTTTTTTAACTGTGTTAGTGAAGGAATTATCATTGCTTTTGCTTGGAAAAGACACATGGAAGATTTTGCAATATTATTTTTCACTCCAGCTGAGCCACCCAGTTCAGTTTCCCCATATGATACACAATAAGGCTCCTCTATCAAATCAAAATCCAATTTTCTTTTGCTGCTGAATAAATTAAGGATGGAGAAAAGTGGGTCAAAAGAGAAAGAAAAAATGAATACTTTAATTATGAGCATATACTCTGTGACAGGCTATTTTAATGATGAGCAGGTTTTGAATGATATGCTACTTTATAAACCTTTCAGTATGCTGCTCAAATATTTTCTGTGTCCTCGCCGACAAATGGCTTGTCCTATGCAGCTAGGTTTCCATCTCTGGAATAATCTCAATTACTTCCCACTAAACCCATGGTATGTAAATGTGAAGCTTTTTTTTTTTCCCCTAGCTAGGAAGGACCAACATCTTTTAAGCCATTTATTTTATTTTATTCTAAAAATACAGACAGAGGTCTGTGAATATTTTGAAACCCTATCTGCTTGGATTTCAATTATTGGTACTGGGAAAAGAACAATAGATACCTTCCCTTTTGCAAAGAAACACACGTGCAGCTGTTGCCAAAAAAAAAAAAAAAAAAAAAAAAAAAAAAAAAAAAAAAAATTCAAGGCCAATTACTTTATTAAATACTTTAATTCCTGCAAAGAATTGTAATTGTCTGAAGCACTTGCATGGACAAAATACCTGCATAGAAATGAGTATTTAGCAACCAAAAGGTTGCCAAATGCTAAATTGAAAGAAATATATTTAAAAGATCTATTAATATAAATAATAAAATATTCATGGATATTAAAAGAAAGGGTTCATCCAAGTCCTTTAAGTATGACTGTTATGACCATTATATAATTGGTGATAGGCAACATGGTACACATTTAAGTTGAATACATTAGTATTACACAATATGTGGGGCTGCCAGCTTTAACATGAAAACTCTGTAAAGCTCTTACAGAGTATGCAAGATGCAGATCTGAAATTGCAGGAGGCTGTGATTAAACTTTCATTCAGAAACTTCCACACCGTTTCATAAAGACACATTCCACCACCCCATTTTCTACCAGGCCAGATAACTGGGGGCCCTGAAGAGCTCTAGAACACTTGGAGTACTTCACAAACTCTGCGAGAACGGAAGCTTCTGGTGCCGAAAAGATCTGTAAAATGGTGATAACATGATTGCACATACAAGAACCTGTATTCAAAGGACCATTTTCTTGTTTTCAGCACCGCTCTTTCTGTGCATCATAGGTCATCCTGAAAGTGCAATTGAATTAGAAAAGTAAAAGCAGCATAAGAATGCTTTTCATACAGAAGAATTTTTTTTTCTCAATTCTCATCATTTTCATCAGTTAAAAATTCCACTGCTTGTGATCCTTTCATTTCCAAATTGATTTCTATCTATTTCAAAAGTAGAACACAGCTGAATATTATCTCTTCAATTGCTTCACTCACTTCCTGCCCAGAACAGAAAAACCACACAGCACAGGCTGTCTGAAAGCATGGGAAACAAAACTAGTAAAAATATATTAGCAAATTAATTGACAAAAAATATTGTTGACTGGTTATTACTTTTTAGTTCTTCTATGTTATTCTGTAGTCTTACTTTTCAGTGTCTTGCCTCTAAAATCTTTGTCCAAATATGAATGAAATTTTTCAAGAGCTGGTATATTTGATTTACGTTGCATATGGTGCTAAGTCACCTATAGTGGTAAAAAAGTTTTCCTAAAGCATATTGTTACCAAAGAAAGTATAATGTTTTACTAGAGGATATGAAGAATGCTGCATGGTACTAAGGCATAGGATTCATTACTCAGAAGTTTGTCCAGTATATAGCAGGGAATGTAAGCTACAACACAATTTCTAATAAATAGAAGGAGAATTTCCTCTCCAGAATTGAAGGTCACAGATGAGCTGTTACATTTTTCACTCAGATACAGCCATCTATGTGGATAGACTCTGCCCAGTCAACGTTAGCTGATCTGAGCTCAGACTCAATTTCAGGAGTAATTTTTTATGTTCAGCCACCAATTTCATGTTAAGTAAAGGAAACTCCAGTTGAACAAGGACAGAAAGATATAGAATCATAGAATGCCTAGGGTTGGAAGGGACCTGTAGAGGTCATCTAGTCCAGCCCCCATGCACACGCAGGGTCTCCTAGAGCATGTGGCACAGGGTGGCATCCAGGCAGGTTTTGAAGATCTCCAGAGAAGGAGACTCCACCACCTCTTTGGGCAGCCTGTGCCAGGGCTCTGTCACCCTCACTGTTAAGAAAATGCAGCTGTTAAGAAATATGCATAACATGTTAAGAAATAACTCACTGTTAAGAAATATGCAACTTAATAGTATGTCCAGTATAGATATTGACTGGAATGGGACATGTATGAATAGAAAATCAGTTTCACCCAATTCTACAACTGAAATAAATCTAACGTAAGTCAAAGATGGAACCATTACTCTGGTAAAGCATGACGTAAACTCGGCAGGGACTGGAAAGTATGCTAAGCTAAGCCTTGCTTTCTAAACTCTTCTAACACATAAAGACAATGTCAATGCAAGGAAGGGGTGACCTTTGCGGTCTCATGCACAAGGAACAGTGAAACGACGAGATTTCCAAAATTCCTTTATCTTTTGAACAGAGGCTTCCCATTCCATCTAAAGAATGAAGCTATAACCCTCTTCTAAATGTGAAATCCTGAGAAAAATATCATCTTGTTAATCATTTTGGTACATGGGAAAGTTACAGATCCAGGAAGTTCAGAGTCCTTGGGAAGGAATTTTGGTTAGGCAGAGGCAGGACAGAAAAATGGACACAGTAATTTTCTTTTTTTTCCTAGTAGATCTGATTGTTGCTGAGAAAACTGTTTTAATAAACTGGAGGAACAGAGATAAATGTGTAGTACATTTGCAAGGAGACATATGAGTATACAATTTAATCCTTTTCATGATAAAACTTCTTTCAGTGGCAGATGCAGCTCTGTAAATCTTTCATAAATCTCCTAAACTGTGTTATCTGAAAGATGATGTGCAAGCTCTCATGTGTCTGGGCTGAAGCCCTTTCACTGCTAACTTTCAAGGACAGTATAGAAGGAACTGAATGTTTTAACTGAAGTATCCATGAAAAATCGTAAGCGATGCTAAAGATGGACGCATTTTTCACTTTTGTTCACTTCGTTACTTCATAAACCTGAACTGCTGAAAATCATAGTGACTTGTGCTGACTATTCCCTAAACTTAGTAAATACTTGCTGAACTTAAGGGCCAGACAGTTCAAGATCTGCTGGAGTTTGACGAAAGGAGTGAAGACATAAAAAGTGACAAAGAAACAAATTTTATTCATAAATGTGGGGAAAAATGGCTAATTGTGTATTTCTCTTTGGAAGGTGAAAAACGTTTATAAAAATTATTAGTGATTTAAATCTATCAGTAGCTCTTGTTACGGCTGCTCTCACCCACCAGGGAAGACCAGACACAGCAAAATCTCACCAGCAAAGGCATGTCAAAGTAACTGGTGTGACACTCGTTGGCAGCCTGGTCTGCCTGCAGATGAAGAGCAGGACAGGGCTTATTTTAGAGCAGGTAGTGAGTCTTGGGAGACTATCAAAGCTGAACCTCCCGGCATGCTTGGGCACCGTGTGGATTACCTTCTTCTCAGCAGTCAAAGACAATCGTCATTTTAAAAATAAAGAAAGCTAAAGTTACCTCTAATGAATCCTCAATACAAGCAGCAGCTTAGAAACGCCCATCTCTGCCATAGGAGTATTTTAGGCTATTACCTCCAGATTCTGGCAAAACCACATCACTAGTAAGCTAACAAAATAAAATTGAGAGATTAAGAAAGAGGTTTAACTAAAAAATCTTTTGAATTGTAAACCCTGAAAATATCTAGTTTATCAAAGGACATAGCTGAAGTCATACCTTCAGCCAGTAGTTAAAGAAGACTGAGGAAGCTGAAGGAGAACGCTAACTCCAAAGAGAGCTAGGAACTCCACTTCTCTTGAACTACACTCTCCGATGGGTCCTCACGCTTGAGAGTTCCACAGGAAAACATCACCACACAAAAATGCTTTCACTCTAGTGCCCTTTTCCAGAAACAGGCAACAGTGAAAGCAGCATTTGGGCCACAAGCTATGGATTTTATCAAAGAGCCGAAATCTTTTAACTGTGATGGAATGCAATGTGTAGGGCCCTTTCTTTCAGGGCACGCACATAATTTCACATTCTGGATCACACACGCATGAAAATACCCATTCAAAACAATACATCCACAAGATGAAAGCTGTTATCATGTTAAATCAGTCAAACGTAGCCAAAGTAATCTGTCAAGTTGAATAGACTATTTTAAAAAAATGGTTAGCCAATAAGTAACATTTAACAGGAAAGAAAAAAAAAAGTCAGATTATAGAGGTTCTAGAGAACAGTTTTATTAGTAGGAGGCCAAAAGTCTACAGTTTCTTGTAAGGAGGATGTTGGTAAATTCTCCACATGCCATTGCTGTCCCTAGGCTATATAAATGACCTACCATGTGAGTCAAGCTTTGTGAGCAGTTAGCAACTTCATCTAAGCTTTGTTCATAGCACAAACTATTCATTACAGTCATCTTACCATCTCCCATAGAAAAATATTTCACTGGAAGTTAAACTTGGATTTTTTTTTCAATTCCTTATATGGAAAAATGACTTGAAAATCCCAGGGCAGTAAGACGTTCCCTTTCAGCACCTACTGCTTCCCGTCCCTCTGCCCCTGCACTCCCTCCCCCTTCCAACCAAAGACTCATTATTCCTTCCTTTCCTGTTGAAAACCCACTGATTAAATGACCTACAGCACATCTGGACTACATTAGGATATTATTTGATTAAGACATTCATCACTTGCTCTTTCAGCAAAGTGGAGAATTAAGATAATGGTGGAAAAAAATGCTGTGAACTGAACTGACTCTACTCCAGCTTAAGCAGCTCAATCTGAATACTTACTCTGCAGTTCCTAAGCTGAGGTCTTTCTTTTTCCTTTGTGAGAGAAAAACTAATAGAGATTAATTTATTCATTTAACGTTTAAATGATCATTATAGTCATGTGAGCTGTCATATATAAAGTTTGGGTCATCAGTACTTCTCATGAGGACTGCTTGCTTGGTCAGAAATATTTGCTTGGAGTATTTTAAAACTTTCATAGAAAGGCTCCCCATTAAACAGTAAGCAACACTTCAAATTTCTGTAAGCAGGAATTTGACACATTCTGGATCAAGTTACTTTAGAGGGGAAGGGGAACAGACAAAAATGGCTTACCCTGGAAAGCTCCAAAATGCATCGTTTATTAGTCCACTCCTATCTTTAACAGAGTTTTCAATGTTTGAAATGATTGAGACTAGCACTATGATGTCTGTGCACACTTAAAAAAACAAACACCAAAAAAAAAACGAAAACCAAAGAAAAAGCAGAAAAAAAGGTCTTTCAGACTGGCTTTCAAATATTCTTTTTTCCCCCCTTTTTATTTTCCTAAAATATCCTTCCTCATTTCCCAAGAGGTGAAGAATGGGCTATCCCAGTCCATGCACATGGGTATCAATAAGAAATCACAGTGTTCATCAAATGCTATAGAAACTAGGAATGTCACAGCTGCTAAATGTGACTGATCCAGCACTGTGCTGCTCTTACCTCACCACTAAACAGTTAAAAGGCGAAGCTGAACAGAAACTCTTAAAAGTGTGTTTACCAACCCAAGCTTGATTTATGGTGTCAAGATAATACATTTAACTAGTGAGAAACACCTAAACATCCCTCCAGAGTAATCAAAGAATTCAGCTAAAAGATGTTGCTTGTAATGCCTAAAATATATTCTGAACAGGTAGATGGTTTTCTTAGTTATCGCATACAGAAGATATAAAACAGTACTTCTTATCTCTAGAACCAATATTCTGCTGCATTCTGCATAAATAAAGTTGTAGATTTCAGTTAAGCTCTGCCTACTGCCTGGAGTGGGCAGGCCAGCCAGAGAGCTGTGAATTCCACAGCGATCACAGGGAAGCAGGACTGATATTTAAAATATTCCTCCCCCTTTCCAATGATAAAGGTTTAACGAAGATACAAGTTCACAGGTCAGAAAACTTAGCTTACCCTTTCTCTCTAGCTCTCTATGTTCCTGTAGGCTCTGAAGCAGAATCAGAACGTGTCCCTTCCTCCAAAAGCCTTCACTTTTTTTTTGGCTTGTCAAGTCAAACTCCTTTTTCCAGCTCCTTACACGATGGTGATGTCATGCACTGAGGGAGGGCTGGTTTCAAAAAATGGGGCAGCCCACTCCGTTAGCCCATTCACACAAAGAGGCCTTTTTAAAAAGAAAATGCCAGTTGGGTCTACTAGAAAAGCACATGACTTCATTTCACCTGTGACAGAGCGACCTCATCAGAGCTCCTTGTAAAAATATCACGTAGATTGGACTCAAACGCATGTTTCAACAAGCAGAAGTAAAGAGTTTTCATTTCTAAGTGGCTGTGTGTGTGTGTGGGAACAACCCAACCACGCAGCACGTGTCTTTGTGTGAGCAAAAGAGCAATTACAAGAAGGACTGCTGTGCAAGACACAAGCTCCAAGCCGTAATTTTTACTTACTAAGACACAAGAATGGGATTAACTATATCCTCCCCACAGGAGAGGCTTAAATGTTAACTGAAACGTTTAGGGCAACTTTGGTAACCTTATGCTTTCAGAAGACCCAGATGAGGGCAACAGTCTCCTGACCTGCAAGAAACACATTAACTACAGTGAAAGTGTCTGAAAGTGGAGATAATTAAGAAGTTAGAACAGCGACTGACAGAAAATACAATATTTTCTATAGCACAGCATTTGTCCATTATTGCTGCCTTTAGGCTAGTGATATTGGATATCCATGGATCAGGTTTCCTGGACGCTTGATTAAGGAAAGCTAAAAACACAAGCTTGTTGACCAAACATCCTACACCAGCAATGATTATCAACAGCAGTAGGAGTTTCTTCCTTGAGCACTCCTGAAGAAGCAGGTAGCTCACTTGAGCGACACTTGTCCACCTGTCCAAACCATGGTATATGAGCCACACCCGACCAACTCTTAGTCTTGATACTCTTAAAATCAGTAGCAAGTTTCACATCATCTGCTGAATGACGCTAAGAAAACAGAATGGAAATAAGATTTTCACAGGAGAGAAAAAAAGACTGTTCTCATTAAAAATGCCTAATGCTTGTCCTAAGATAAAAATGAAACTGTCCTTGGTTAGCTTAGAATGACAATAAATACTGGGTACTTTCAAATACCACACTTCATGCAGAGATATCATCTACTCGGTAAAGGAAAAAAAAGCCTACTACACAACTTTTCCATAGTTTTTTTTTCTCCATTTTTTTCCCACTCAAGAATTCTGTAGAAAATTAAGATATAAATATCTCACAAAAAAAAAAAAGAATTCTCTATTAAATTTTACAGTTTTAATGCAATTTTGCAGCTCTATACTGATCTGTTCACAGCTAAACTGTGTGACGTGATTCTCAGAAAAGAGAAAAAGTGGCTCAGAGTAAAAACGGAGCATTAAAACTCTACCCAATTTGGTCTGTGTGTCCTATCATTGGGCACATGACTATCAACCACTTTCTGCTGCCTGAAAAACACAAAGTTCAAGTAATCATGCTGCACCTTTGGACCATGAAGGAGTGGAAGGGCACAAGATATGTATCTTATATACTGTCCCTGTCGTAGACTGCCCAAAGCCCTGTGTGCTCTGGAGGTCGCTGGAGGACAGTGATGTAACTGGAGTACTGTCTCAGTATGCAGCACACTGGACTTAAGTCACTAGTTTGCTATAGACTCCACAAGAGTTGCCCGCCTGACATGCAGATACTCAGTTTTCATTAAAATCTACAGGAGTTGATTGGGGAAGCACGTCAAAAACAAATAAACAAACAACCCCCCCCAAACCCCACTGACCTAGCTGTTACTCATACAACTTGGTTCTGTAATTCTGTAAAACAGGAATAACAACATTCCCTTAACATATTAGCATGTTGCAAGAATGGGCTGATTACTGATAATGAACACCTCATATACATATAATGGTGACGCTCGGTAGCCAAGATAGCAAATATTAACTTCTCAACTTTCTTCTGCAATAGCTGTTTTTAAAACCAACCAAATAAGAAAAACAGATCACCCAGCTGCATTCCTGCACTCCTCCCTCCAGGAATTCACATCAGATATTACTGGTAATTTTAAGTAGGTTGCTTTTTGATAATTTTTTTTTCTTTAAAATCCTAGAATCCTCCAAGAGAACTTCAAGTTTCTTTCAAAAATTGTTTCTAGTTCTCTTGGTTGAAGTGAGAAGTTTGGACATAAACTTGAAAAGTCTGAATGATATGGAAACAAATAAAAAACGTGAAAGTCTATCTCAGAGTAGTCCAAGACTAACTTAAAATGAGCCTTTTTGCCTTACTAGAAGTATAAGGATTCTTTACACATCCGTATTTTAAACTGCCTCTGCTGTACAGCTCTGGGCTGTAGTGGCACATCCTGGAATCACAGGGCCTTCAAACTACATCTTATTGAAAGGGGGCAAGAGTACCAAGATAACTCTAGTGGGGGGTGTTCATCAGTATCACAGATTCACAGAACAATCACCAGGTGTTGTCTTCTGGAGAGACTGAACACACAATTACTGAGGACAGAGTGATGCTGCCCCAGTGTCTGGGGAAAAAAAATGGATATATTTGTATCCTAGTCCCATACTGTATCTATGTGTTTTTTAATAAAGCTCTTCTTCTATCTTGTACCAAAAAAGAGGTAGTGGGCTGTTTTCCTTTTGGTAGAAGCAATTTGCTACTGCAATGAGGTCTCTTACTAACAACATTGTGAGTCTGCTTTATGTGATGTTTTTGACCTGCATTAACATAGATATTTAAAATAATTAAATGCAGAATATATATTAAATCAGCCAAGAATAGAATTCCTACATATTGCTGTAGTAATAATAGAAATAAAATTCAAAGTGATTTACCAGTTTCAGGTGTCTAGGTCTTCCAAATTTGCAGCAGAAATGCCTATTAAAACTAGGGCTCCTCAATTTTAAAGCTGGATATATGTACATTAAAAATAAAAATATATGTTATGTTTGGCTGTAGGTCTGAGGTTGGTCATGTCTGCAGCCAAAAGTGCTTCTCAGCATGGCAGATCATGTATAGTTTTTGTGCTCATTTAAAACTTTTCTGTGTGAAAGGCTGAAAGATCTCTAAGGGGCTGCAGAATTGCTTGTGTCAAGGCCAGGATGAAACATGTAGAGGCAGAAGAAACAAGTGAGCAAAGGCCCGCAGATCAAGATGATGCAGCACCGTGTTCTCTACAATGGCCTTCTAAACTTGCTGTGCTCGTCCGGTTCAAAACAACCCTCACTGGGGAACCTTTGAGATACAACATGAGGCACAAACTATTCTAGGAGTATTCCTGGGATGAAGCATTTTGGGTTTTAGCTGCTGCTTGTAGTTTATGCTTACGGATAAGTAAGCTGGAGCGATATTAAAATCTGGCAGAAACAGATAGGCAAACTTAGACAGCCTCATTAAACAGCACCAAATCTATAGAGCACTTGCAAGCCCATACAAGGACACCTGGCACCAGTGTCGCTTCTCATCTTCTTTCTTACCAGTTTCTTATGGCATCTCTTTACAGTAGAGATACCACAGTACTTGAATGACACTGATTAGCTACAACCTGTAACTAGCTCTGTTGCAAAGGGTTATTTCTTAAAACATGATTGGGATGAAGGTGAACTAAGTAAGTTCTGTTGCAGAGCTTTGCTGATCAGGAAATAAATGCTCTGTGAGTTCATGAGAGCACTTATTTCACCACTAAATTCAAAATACACAATACTGGGTTGAAAACAACTACCAGAAGTATTCTCTTTTTTTTCCCCCTTTATCAACAACCTTTTCAACACATGTAATTCATGAGAGAACGTGTTATCTCTGTCTTCTGCATAACAATGAAGTTGCCTGATCATCTCTTTATCTTCAGACTGTATCTTCTCCATGAATCTCTGTCATAGCCACATTTTACTGGGGCTATAAAATGAAAAGTGCCTGCCAGATGGCAGGCTCCCATAAGTAAAACTGGAGCTTAAGCATGCAACATTTGAAAAAAAACCCTTCTTATCTTTCATACCTGCTCTACCAATCCATCTCTTCAGGACAGAAGAGAATCAAATGTGGCTTATGCAGCTCAGAGAGTATCAGGTCCAAGATATCCAGAGTAAAAAGACAAAGCTATGGGAAATATGGTAGTTCTCTGCATATCAGCACCAGGTCTGTCATGATTAGTTCTGCAGTCTTCCACTTTTCAGGTAATTTCCATATTATTTGGGCTTCTCTCCATTTAAAACAGGAATAACTCTTCAGCCCTCCTCTGCCTACCAGTCCCGGTGGAAGGACAGACAGGGCAACATTGACATGAACCAGAGACTTGCACATTTCTAGGGCTTGTTGCTATATAGATGTTCCCACATAGATGTGGGAAGCTGAACTTAAGGCACGTGTGTCATTTCCAGCCACCACACGAAGCTCCAATTTCCACTTGTCCTGCCCGTTTGGCAAACAAGCCCCACACAGACTGAGGCACGAAGCGAGCACGTGTCAGCACACGGAAGGGGTTCTCTGCACGTCTCAGTTCATCTGTGATTCTGCTCAGGCTCTGCTCACGACCCAGTTCCAATTTTCGTCAGGGACAGCAACGTCTCTGCTTGCGGCAGGCAGGGAAGCTAATCTGACAGAATTCCTCCTTGTAACAAATATCTTTCTAAAATAAATAGTATTCTTGGATGATGCCTCATGTTTAAGTGGCTATTTTATAACCGGCAATTATAAGGAATTTAATCTGTTGAGCAATCTTAATTGTTCTTCCTTCTACTGTCTCAGAAATCACACGCTTTAAATCTGGAGGCCACTTCTATTTATTTTATGAGGACAAATTGGCTCTGTCAGTTTAATTTCCCCTGGTGCCGTAACCAGACTTGGTGTTCTTCTCACAAAGACAACTGGAATTAAACAGAAATAAAACCAGTTTCTGAGGCCAGGCTGCATGGACAGCTCGCTCGCCTCTCAACATTCTCCTTTCCAGATCAGATCCCTCGCTGGACACTCATATTTCAGTGCGGTCTGTCACAGAACGGCGTGAGAATAACCACTTTGAATGAATCATGCCCTGAACAGCCACTGAAATAAATTTCCAGGAAGAAGCTGTCACATTAAGCCTCGATATGGAAGCGCCGGGCTCTTCCATTTCACCAAGGCTGGAGCTCATCTGAAGGAGAATCCCCTCAGCAAGAGCACATACCTGTGCAGGGGGCACTGGCAACCTCGACCTGCTTTTCTCATATATTTACCGTAAGCATTTGTCTGACTATTTGTTTATCTGCCCTCCTGGCAGCCCCATGCGAACACCACCTCCTTGTTGGAAGAATCTTATCGGGAACTGACTTAAATATTGTCAGGACTTGAGATGACATCTTAGATGCTGAGGCTATTTTTTCCAACAAGTACAAAAGAAAAGTCAGGAATGGTGGGAGGGAAACCTTATTTAAAACAAGCTATTTATTGTGGTAGAGAGAAACATGTGCACTGTTTTGTTTTGTTTTGTTTAGATAGTGTGGCTGGAAACAAAGATTTGGGGAAGTTTGGAAAAGCTAACAGAAAAAAAATATTGGCTTTCAAACAGAATGAGATGTTTAGGTAACTCCCAGCCTTGCAAGCTGCAGTAATGTCTGTTAATTTCTATCAATTTTATTGAAATCTGAGTGTTTAACTCCAGTGCTTTGTTTAGGTGTTCTACATCCTGCGCAGAACAGCGCAGGGTTATCAGAGTTCAGGCCTTCTGCTTGGAGTTAAATCTTTTCCCACGTTTATCAAGGACCTACTGAATTTATGGGGAGACAGATGTCAGAAGTTAGAGTGAAAATCCTCCAAGCTGTCTGCAGCCTGGCTGTGGTTTCAGGACATGCATTTTGAAGCCAGGTATTACCAGGACACTCTGCCCTTACCTTCTGTTGAATAAACAAAACAGATTTAAGACATGTTCCTCTAAGCAGAAAAACTGAACGTGTGAGGTTTTTTCAGATGTGTGGTTGAACAAATACGGTACTTGAATGAAACATATGCAGAGAAAATTAGAAAGGAGAAACGCCAGCACTCTGTAAAGAAAGGAACCCCTGCCTGCAGGAGCAGTATTTGCTGCTATCTGCCACCTATCTAAGCAGCACCACGAGCAGTAGGAAGCACAGTGCAAATTACCAGTATAAACTGGAGGTGGGTAAGCTGTTACAGACAAAGATTCTACAATATAAAATGCCAAACAGACCTAAGCTTAGAGCAAATAGTGCATATTCTCAAGTCTTATTTACTGCTTATTTTACTGTAATTACTCAGCTGTCCTTTCTTCTCTACTTAACACTGGCAAATGTCAAAACACGCACATGTTGGATATGTTTAAATTGATTTGTCTTCTAATAGCATAGCTGTGCTTTTGATTAAATAACAACAGCCGTGTGTCCATGGTGGAGAAAAGAGGGTTTAGATTCCATTTTCCCAGCCCTTCTTCCTCCTGCCACAAATCCTTAGGCCCTGCCCTGCAGCATCATTCGCTCCGAGCAGCATTAGGGGCAGTGGGCATCCTTAACTGCAGCAACATGATGCTGAGGGGTTGACTGACAGTCTGACTGTCAGTACACCTCCCCTGCGTCAGGCATCAGCTTCAGAAGCAAAGCATTAGCTAGAACTCAGAGAATTTAATTTTCCTTAAAAAAACCTGTGTGCAGAGACATGCCTGATGGCAGAGGCCCGCAGGTCTGGCTGGTTATTCCCAGTCTAAAAATCCAGTTTATGATTTTTTAACAAAGCATATCAGAAATCCATATTGTCTTGTGTTCCTATGACTCCAGAAAGGTGTGGGGATAAGCAAACAAAAGGTAAGATAGATGCTATTTACAGCTTAAATTTATTCATTCAGTGCAGGACGATGCTGTCCAGCAAGCTGCTAGGGTCCTGATGAAGGGGGTCACAGGGCACCACAGTATTCTACAGCTACAATTTCAAGATAAAACAGTATCAAGTGCAATGCAGCTAACCAAATCAGGGAAATGTTAAGGAATCTTTAATTGTAAAAGAACCATGAACATATATTCCTTAGTTTAAATCATTTCCTAATCTTTAGAGGCAGTTATTTAAATTTTTCTGACAGAGTCTTACCAATAAACTTGTATCGAGGCACTGACATTTTTTCTGATTATTAGAAATTTCTTACAATGCTGCCTGCTGTAAAATTAAGTTCCACTAAATGGACAGTACTGTGGAAAAGGGCAAGATGGTTCCAGTATGACATTGTACAGAAAAGCAGTGTGTAATTAATCAATTAAGCAACCAATGCATTTTCCCCCCTCTAATTAAATATAACTCTGGTGGAATTTCAGTCCGTGGATTACAAAGTCTCCTTAAGGTTTTATCACTTCATAAGACACTACCCTTAACTATCAAACTGAGCAAGAGAAAATAGCAATGAACATGCCAACAGTAAATACACTGAAATAAGCACTGTGTTCCACTATAAGCATACTCCTCCTGATGCAATAATATTTTCTTATTAAAAAAATGCTGTGTTGGAAATAGCTGAACTGCCTTTTGCACTTTGCAGACTGAGGTTAATAGGAATGCTGAAGGAGCATTTCCATTTTGGGACAGAAAAACTACACAAAGAAAAGAAATGCCCAAGTGGCAGAACGAAGGGAAGGGAAGGGAAGGGAAAGAAAGGGAAGGGAAGGAAAGGGAAGGGAAGGGAAGGGAAGGGAAGGGAAGGGAAGGGAAGGG
>PTEX01000260.1:298034-355477 GCA_003342815.1 Eudromia elegans | reverse complement strand
AGGGAAGGGAAGGGAAGGGAAGGGAAGGGAAGGGAAGGGAAGGGAAGGGAAGGGAAGCATACAGTGTTACACAAACTTAATCCTGAGGTTCATCTGTGACTATGGAAGTATGTGTTTTTTAAAGAAAAAACAATTGTAATAAAATGATATCTAATCACAAAAGCTTGCTAAAAGGATGGCTACAGATACCTTTACTGGTGTGTGAAATGATTAATTCATGGTGCAAATAAACTTGAATACCTGACAGAGCCTGTTTTGATTGCTTAAGAACATTATGACATGATGTGTTTATAACTTCTTCTTTTTAGTGAAATGATTCATTTTCAACTCTATTTCTCCTCATTTAAAAACCAAAGGTGAAGAGTTCTCTGTAAATCCATATTCACATGTGTAATGGAGAAAGCTTATGCAACTGTTTCCAATACCCTATTGAACTATTTTGCCACACTTGTCAGTTTCTTTTTATTACAAAGACTCAAACATCATGCCTGAAGTCCTAGATAAACAAATTACAAAGTGATATTGGCAGGCCTTAGCCATCACTATAGAAATTCTGTGCTTTTGGTTAAAAACTCAACTAAGTAACTAATTAACTCAACTAACTACTAAATAAAGAATTGCTTACACAAGTAGAAAGAAAGAAAAATGAGTGCTTTTTTCCCCCCCTGCCTGTAGGTCTAATTCTCCTAAAACTAAGACTTGCCTGAATCACTGTGGCAAGATAAAAAGAAACTGCAGTGACTGTGAACACACTTGAAGATGCATTGTGAACATATTGGGTGCATTCTGAAAGGAGCAGTGTGCTGCAGAAGTGGTTACACAGAGTTCAGCTTGGACACACTCTTTCTTTATAAGGGGAAACAAGGATTCTGCCCTTACTGACATGTATAGAAGTACATTTAAAACAATTCATCAACAGTTCTCATGATCTCGACTTGCAGAGGATAGCAGCTGCAGCGGTTGGGTAGACGCAGTAGCTGTATACAGATCTGGTGGCTGTTCAGCTGCTGAAAGCCAAGTGCTCTGCTACATCCGTGCTGCGTTGGGCAGCATTGTGTAGTGATTTCTTCCAGTCACACCTTGTAGTGAAGATATCACCACTTCAGATGACTGTGAGACGAAAGTTCCTACAATGAGACCTCTCATCATTTGTTTCTTAGAGGAAACTTCCTCTGGGGCAGTGGTGAGCATAGCTCCATGGGGCAAGGGGAGACCTTTGCTGTTCAATTTCATTTTGTACAAAGAGGCAGGAGACACTGCCTCATGGAAGTCTGCAGAACCTGGAACCACAACTATTTGCATAATAAATGCCTCTTTTCTGATTTCTCTTTTCTGAGTTTTTCCAGAGTACTTTTCTCTTCCCCTTTTTGGTATTCATTTTCCCTCAACTTTCTCTTCAACGTCATTTCTTCCTCTTTACCCCGCTTAACTTCCTGTATCCACCACCCACTCTTGGTGCATGCATCAAGTCTAGTTATTTTCACATCATGTCTTGCAATAGGCCAGTTTCTCTCCTGTCTGTGTTAGCTCCCTCCCGTTGAAAATTTGTGTATAGATCCTACTCAGAAGGTAATACTGAAACATGTCTCTCAAAACTCAGCACTCCTCCTGGTTTATATCTTTAGACATTCAGATAAAGTTTAGAGAAACACACTGATCTCTAAACCAATATGTTGGCTCTAGGCAAACATTAGCACTGAAATACTTGCTTTTAATCCCCTCCTCACAGTCCAACAATAGCAACCATGGTACAATCAACCATCTCCTGGTGCTTTTAACCAGGATTTTGTATGCTCAGCTTCTGACTCTCTCGAGTAAGGCAACCACCAAATGGGAATATGAAAAGTTGGGGGTATATGTTAAAAAACAGATGATATGTTCAAGCAGCAGCAAGGCAGCACGCCCGTGTGTTAGACTTCCAAGTATTAAAGCTTAGCTATGAGACTGCACCCAAGGCTCTGAGATGTCTCCACTCCATTTTATCAAAGAGCTGCTGGCAAGCAGCTGAGAAGTGGAATTACTGGAATCCCATCCAGTAATAGGATAAAGAGAACCAAAATATCACCACAAAACTGCAGCAGGGGGGAGGGAGGCAGACAGAGCAGCAAATGCAGGTAGGATTACTGTCTTATCAATGGCCATTGAAAATGAGTACCAAGAATTAAATACAATCATCAAAAGGGCATGCAATCACAAAGGGGAAAACATGTGATTCATGTCACCCTTCCTATATTTTTGCTCCAGCAAAATATTCAAACCTAATTTGTCCATTCCTGGACCTCCCAACTGCTTGTAGCACAGTGAATCACAGCAAGAGCAAGTATGGGTTGTCAGTAAAATGCTGGGGTGTCAGTACCATGTCGTGTTCACGCGAAATTCTTCATGACAGCATAACATTTCTGAGCAACACTATACAGTTTCAAATAAAGCACTTTAGCCATATGCTCTACAGGTATTCTGCTAAAGTGTTCTTTTTTGCTGCTGTTTTTGCCTATGGATAGTCTCCAGCCCAGGCTGTTAAACTAAAAAGATGAAATGTCTACAGATGAAACATTTACTTGATAAACATTTTAGTAAATATTTTATAGATGTTGTCCATTGTATATGTGCAGGCCTGAAGTGCTTCCTCTTCTATCTGCTCCTCAGAGCTATTTTTAATTGAATCTTTAGCATATTCTCTCTGACAAAGTTGAAAAGTGAAGAGGTATGCGGACCCAAAACTGAAGTGCCCACACTGGCATCTGTCCTTTTTTAGGGTTTGGTAGCAGTTCTCCATGCAGCATCTGTGCAAATCCTTGTAAAAGGGCAAAGGCAGCCATCCTAGTGGACTCAGCTGAGTTTCTGTCACTGTCTTTCTAGGGCCATAATAGGACCAAATATTAATCTCATTTTTATGTTATATTTTTTTCTCAGTGCTCCATTTAAATAGATTGACTTATTATAAATTGTGGCTTTAGGACTCAGGAATGGGTTAACATTTAGAGTTCTTGGGACAGTAACAGTTGCTGTAAACATGCTGGAATTGTAATCAATTTTAGTTTGAAAGCCTTTTGGAGCAGGAACTGTCTATTTGTTGGGTGTTTACCCAGCTCTTGTCACAGCAGGGTCCTCTCTCTGGTCATACAGGAGAGATGGGACAAATCTTGACTGTTTACTTTCTTAAATAAACAACATCAGGAAACAGGCAATGGCACTGCAAGATGTGAGCTGGAGCAGAGCTGTGTGCAGGTCAAAGCTCTTCCCCTTGGTTTGGATTGCTGGAAAATATATAAGCACCTATCTAACTCTGTGGCCCTTAAGTGGCTTATCTAGTTGAGATATAGGAACTTAGGAGCTCAGGACACCACAGAAAAATCAAGCTGATTTTCACGGGAAAAAAAAAAAATCTTTTTTTTCCCCCAAGAGTTAGTACTGATGGTTTCAATAATTGATCAACAGGTCAAAAAATATTGCTGATTCAAAAAGGGAATTTTATTAAGAGTATATACATGCATTTTATTTTTCTTTGAATATGCTGTGCAATTCTTTAAATGACAGACAGCAAAGTAGCATGTATCCCAGGAAGTGAGTATTTTTCAAAATTGAAACATATTTAGAATAAGGCAGAGGCCTAAAGTATTTATTTACTTAGAACAATAAATACAACAGCCAATCTCAGAGCTCAGTTTGTTCTTTGGAATGACTTAGATCTGGCACACTCCATTATATGAGATCTGTGGGCTATAAATAAACCTAACTTAGAACAAATGAACATTTTTTACATGCAGGACTTAATGCATTACAGTTTTCTGGCAGAATAAAAACTAACAGACCCAAAGCATGTCTCATTTTTTATGAAAAAACAAGCCAGTAGAACAGACCTCCAAAAAAGGAAATCTCTAATCTACAAGTGCAAGTATCCAAGCACGTCTCCAATTCTTCTCATTCAGTTTAAGAAGAATGGAAACCAGGCCACCACAAGTTTACAGACTAATGCAATTAAAGAGTGGCTAGATGACCACTGCTTTGTCTGTTATCTATAATGTAGGTAAAGCTATACTAACAAATCTCGTTCTACTTCTTTTTCACAAGGCTGGATTCTCACCAGTCAATTAACTAGAACTGATGCTTTTTATGGGAGAAAGTAGCAGTAGGTTGAAAATATATGAAAGATCAATTCTTGTAGCTATTTTTAAAATCCATTAACTAACTGAGTAATTGGATTTAGCTATAAATAACAAATGCATTTTCACCAGAGTGTTCAACATTTCTTACACCACAGATGGAAAAAAAAAAAAACAAAAAAACAACAGAATCCTCTTAGTAAGTCTAGTACTAAAAAAAAAAAAAAAATTAAGCCCATAATCATAGTACCACTTCAGAATTGCCACGAAATGTTAACAATTCTGTGAAGATAAGGATAAAAAAAAGCCATTAAAAATCACTCACTAAAAAAGCTGCTTGAAGAAAACAAACTTGCTTTCCAGTGTGTAAATGGGCTGTGAGAAGCGGCCTCTCCTCTGGAATGGTGAGCAGAAACTTCTCTGGCAAACGCAACAATCAGGGGAGAAGCTGGACTAGATCCAAAGGTACACAGGGCAGAGATCATTGCATTTGGGAACCACAAATAGGACATTTGATGCCCAGAAGCCAAGCTCCTAAATTCAGCTCCTCACACTTTAGAAAGTGCTTCCTGAAGATGATAGAATTAGATCTTGTTGTAAGTATGCACTCAGGTTTACTTGCCGAACTTCAGGTGTTTTCAGGAAGCATTTGGCCTACAGATTGAGATGACGACTTGACCTAGTCGCTAGGTGGGACCTTTGGGTTACTTTGTCACAGCATGGAAAGTGTGTCTTGTTATTCCTCACAGAAATGGTTTGTTTTCACAGCATCTCAGTATTTTGCATGGTGGGCACCACCTGCTTTGGAAATGCCTTTGGACCCTTTGCACAGACTAAAGAAGCACTTCGTATATAATGACAGCTGGTAACATCCAAAAAAGAAATCTGATAAAGTCACCTAAGCAGAATTCACGTGAAGGCAACATACACCTGCGAAGAGGAAATACTGCTTTCTGTGTCTTGGCTGCTGGCTAAGAAACAACCTGGCTAATGTGCTTATCTAGCTCTTAGTGCTGACATCTCTTCTTACGTATTACAGGGTCTCAATAAGGAGACACAACACAACAACAAAACACAATTAAGAACAAAAGAGTGATCACTGCCTCCAATCAGAGACAAATGGATAGATGGATACATACAGGTTGGGTACATTAATAGGTGATCAGAAGTGAAACACATGAAAAGCAGAGGCCACGTTTTCCACTGATGGCATTAACATTTCCAGGCAGGGCTCTAAGTGTGTTGGCATCACATCAAAGGTAAGAATTGAATGAAGACACTGAGGAGATTTTCTACTTAGTTTGACAGACTGTACATAAAGCTACAAAACAAAATTTCTCTGAAGCCCACAGATCATGCAAGAAGAAAAGTGACCCCCCCTACACAACGATTTTCATACAGAGCCAGCTCCTTATAAGAAGGGGGACAGGACATTTCCATCTGCACTGGAGAGTGTTCAGGACAACTGAGACCAAAATAATACACTATCTTCTAGCAGGGAGTTTTTAGCTGTGAGTATAATTAACCAATGGAACAACTTAATCCAGGGCTGTGATGAATGCTCCCTTGCTGGACATGTGGAATGAAAGCTAGATGTTTTTCTAGAAGATAAGCACTAATCCAAACAGAAGCTAATTTGGGGCTATCCAGTGGTCTCTGTCATAAAAGTAGTCACAATATGTGATCACATCTGGCTCTTCAAGCCTTATAACTCATGAATATAATGAGTCATGAATACCAACTCTACTGTTCCTTCCTTCAGTGATGTGTCTGGTGATATGAAGCCTGGGTGCGGGTGAGTTATGATTAATGATGTATAGTACTATGACTTTGCTAAAGAACCTTTTTCTCCACTGATTGCTATGGCTTGGAAAAAAATTTTTTTTCCCAGGAATTATGATTTAAAAACCCTGGCTTCAGCCAAGGTTCACTTTTTTTTGTCCATAAGTCCAGATATTATTTTGCTTTCCTGGCACAAGATGGACAAGAATCTTCTAATGGGAACTTGAGCCAAGTTTTAATTAATTAGAAGCTTTATCAAAATGGGCCAAAAAGAAATTATGAATATGTTACTAGAAATTGGTTCGTACTACTAACTGAAAATGGCAGTGAATTTATATAGCAATATGCTGAAGCCTGTAGCCACAGTCATCTTAAGAAGAGGTCTTGAAATTCATCTATCTCTGAGTGAGGACAGAAATCATGATCAACTAAAAGCAAATGAGGCACTTTGCTTTTGCTGGACAGGTTATGGCTACATGTCAGGAAATATGCTTACATGATCATTCCTTCATCTCCCCACTTTTTATTACTGCCTGCCTTCTTCCCCCTCTAGTCTGTATCATCAAAGGCACATGGACCACCTTTTTCTTTTCAATTTGTAACACAAACGGTTGTCAGATGCACAGGTCTGTTCATTCCCCTTCTCTCCTCTCTTCCAGATTCTTCCATTCTCCCATCTTTTCTAGGGTCTTCTGGCAGGATTATTTCTTTACCATACCATCGACAGACAAGAGATTGGGAATCTGTCAGCCACGGTGTCAAGATTTAAAGCTTGAAACCCACGGTAAGCTGAACTGAGATGGACACTTACTACGCTGGAAAACGTTAATCAATTCTTCCGATTTTGTAGCAAGTTGTAGAAGTGGCTAAAGCTCCTATTCCATGCCTTCTGAATTCCTGATTTTTTAAGTTTTGTTGTGTCTGTAGTGCATGTGTTGTTGCATTTGGAAATTACATGACAACCTTCTAGCAGACCCATATGTACATGCAGGGAACAGTACTTCTCATTTAGCAAACAGAGATGTTAAGTATCAAGGCATATATTTTATACACACACCAAAAGATGATTGTGAAACACTGGAAACATTTAGAAACAATCAAAGGAAATATAGGCCAGTGGAGAAATACAAGCCTAGGTTCTGCACACAGTTTAAAGTATGACGCCCAAATTTTACATGAGGTGTTACTACAATACAGAAAGTAAAAACTAAGCAGAGAGTCAGGCTTTCTGATTGCCACAGAATACTTCTATAAATTAGATATCAGAAAGTCCTGAATTTATTAATACCAATCACTCTGTTGTCCATATTCCCCAAATTTTGGAAATGTTTTTCTTCCTTAAAAGTTGCTATGCTACACAAAGGAAATCAGTCAAGTATCACTGGACAGAGTTTAGTGCAGGACTTTACTTCCTCTGTCCGGTAAATTGCCTTTCATTTAAAGCACTCATGCTTGTATTTTTGCTTTGAAACTGCACAAAAATCCTTATTTTTAAAGCTTCTATTCTCATGTCGTTCAAGCTGCAAGTTACAAACATACCATAAAATACACCACAAAATACTACTCACTAAAGAACTTTTTCTTTTTTTTTTTTTTTTTTAAACAGGAAAGGAGAAAGGAAGTATTTATTAAATAACTTAGATAGTGTTTTTGTGAAAATGTCTTCCTCTCAATACGCAGTCTGAAAAGATCATCCTAAGATTCTTAAAGAATGAACATTCAAATCCCATTCTCACAAGCCTTATCTCCAATCCATGAAAAGTATAATTATTTGTTCTAATTATATTCCTATGTCCAGTTCAACACTTAATACCTGGATTAGAGATGGCTGATGAACAAAATACATCAGAATGAAATAAATCATTATCTCTGCACAATTGTAGCCGTATAAAGGAAAGAGTTTTTATACTTTCTAAGTTGTTTGTAAATTATTCTTTTACAGCACTGTATTAACAGAGCTTATAAAGCTGCTCATATATTAATGAAAGATCCTGCAGACTTGCGTATTTATTAACCAAGCATAATGAGATCAACTGAATCGGGTGGGCTTATAATAACACCTAGGCATACTTTGGTTTAGTTGCCCATTGGTCAACATTAGGAATAGTATGAATTTGCCACTCCTAAACACAAAATGCTAGGATTGCTACTGTATGTTGCTCTTTTCAAGTGAAAAATTTTTATTTCCGTATCAAGATGTTTGATAACTGAATTATACATGTCTTTAAATATATTCTATCATGAATTTGAGTGAGCTGAACTAACCAAATACCAGGTTTGCTGATTCTTCACTCTTTCAAATCTCCTCATCTACAACACAGAGTAGTTTAGCTCCTCAGTAACAGAAATGGAGAGAATGAAGACCATGTCTTCAAAGCATCCAAGTGCGTGTATGAAAACTAATGGGCAGTGAGTGCTTCTGTACCTTGGGTAGGTTCGTGCCTCCTGGGGTCAACACTGAGAGGGTTTACTAGAGAACAGGAAGAAAAATGAAGGTTTAACAAAACTGGAAATACATTAGAAAGGCAATGGAAATAATTGCAAAAGAAACAATAAACTGGAAATGCTTTAAGTGCAGTTCGTAACAGTGATTCCCAAAAGCTGGAGGAAAAAGAATCCATGTTACTACCCTAATTTGCAGAAACTGGGAGGGCTGGCATTTGGTGATTCAAAACCTCCCTGTTCATACTAGAAGAATACTAATTCCATTTGCTAGGATTCCATTACTGGAGCCCCAGAAAGCCAAGAAATTCTTTAAATGCACACACACACAAACACACACAAAAATCTAATTACAAAGTCCTTTTCATTTTCCTTACACTGTTTACACTCTCAGAGGTCATTAGATGTATTTTCAAGCTTACTTGTCTCTCCTACCTGTAAAAGCTAAAAGCTTTCCTTGCTATCTTTCTTAAATCTCAGTTTATGCAATTAATTAAGTGTAGGACAATTTAAACTTGCTTTTAGAAATAAATAAAAATATTACTATAAGAATCAAAATAGAACCAAGAAAGTTGGAAGGTAACTACTTACTTGCAAGCAAATATTATTTGGCCATGTTAGGTGTTTGCTTCCCTTTCCTCTGTTTTAAGTAGTACTTTGTTGGTTCCTGAGGTTCTTCTCACAGGCCTGGTATACTGGGAAGAGGATTATCTGATCTAAACCTACCTAAGAATCATCTTCTCCTACTGCCTAACTTTAAGCCTAGGATGTTTTTGTATTTACTTGCTATACAAACACAAATGAATGATCTAGAAAAAAAAGATCTTCAGTTCTGAGACAATATGATTATTTTTCATTGTGGATGGATATTTGTCTGGGAACAGAGATTCTTATAAAGTCTGGAAAGCTTTGTTAAATACCAATGTCAAGAGCCTCTTTCCTGAAAATGTCAGGAAATTCTATCAGTACTATACTCTGAAGGGAACAAGTCATGAGTTCATTCACCTGAATCACTGAAGATATAATGAGAATATTTTTGATTACCTGCAGAAATTTACTTGCTTATAGTGCCAGAGTTAATATGCTGCAGTTAGAATCTGAGAACTGTCACCTAGAACCTGACTGTTTGAATGTAATCACAATAAAGAGTATTTCTCTTAAAAAGAAAAAACTAAAAATCTGGAGATATTAACAAACAGTCCTCTCTATATATAGAAAAAAACATGATCTCAGTGAGTGCTTGGCAAAGAGAAATGTACTTCAATGAAATGAAAGGATCGCACCAACATTTATAGTTTACCTTTCCATTTTTATATGACCTTAAATTCAAAAATGATTTACTGCAAACATGTGGCACTCAAGAGTTAAGTCAAATTCAGAACACAAAACCTGAGAGAGCAACTGCAAGACTCTTAATAACTTAGGATGATTATTTGTTCCTGATGAGGCTTCTAATGTACCCTGGTCAAACACCTAGGAAGGTTGCACATCCGCCTTGGGGAATTCATGTTCCTGCAGCTCCTCCTTACTTCCTAAGGGCAGAGCACAAATGATAGCTTTTCAAAATCTGCAGCACTCATTAAATCAAATTACTAGACAAACTGTGCTGCCTTAATGTGTCTCTAATTAGTCTTAAAACAATTTTGCTATATACCAAGAGACCAGAGATGGCCTTGCCTTTTCATTAATTATATCTGCGCTAACTCCAAAGACTCCTAGCAATAATATTTCAGTAAAACTTCTCCACATCTGGTATTTTATAAATAGTACCTTCAAACTATTGTCATATTATCTCTGAACACCCAGGCCTGCACCAATTAAAGTTGGTGAGAGTTTTGCAGCCGATTTCAGTGGCAGCAGGCTTCGCATCCTAGTGTTGATCACAGCTTTCATACACTTTCACTGTGAACAGGCCATTCTTCCAACTATAAATGCTAAATGGCAATTTAGCTGAACAATGGGCTTACATAACAATAAAGATGAAATATTTCAGCTTCCCTCCAGAAAGGTCAGTCGTGTACTTTCATCGGCTGACTGGTGAATTTGGTGAATATTAATGTTCAAAAACGCCTGAATAGGCAAAATATACGTAAAATGCACTGACTAGACTTAGCTCATTACAATATAGAGATGAATGCAACACAGAAATAATTAAGCACTTATATGAAACTATATTTTACATTTTCAACATGTATTTGTCAAATCTGTAATCCAGGGGCTAAGGAACATACTGAGAGAGCTTAAATTCCAACAAAGTACCTAAGACTTAAGTGCATTTTTGGCTGGATTTATGCAGCTTCCTCATTAGTGCCATACTTAAGCTTTCAAATCTTCCTAGTACTTTCCATTAACTATCCAGAGAAACTTCTGTGGAATTTAGTTCTTCTGAATAC
This sequence comes from Eudromia elegans, assembly GCA_003342815.1. Taxonomy (NCBI): domain Eukaryota; kingdom Metazoa; phylum Chordata; class Aves; order Tinamiformes; family Tinamidae; genus Eudromia; species Eudromia elegans. The sequence continues at coordinate 344,757 of PTEX01000260.1, read as the reverse complement.
AGCTGTTCAGCACACGTCCCAAATTCAGTCCTGTCTGTGCCCAGGTGTAATGCACACACAGTATATATATGAATCCATACATTTAGGACAGTAGTATAATTCCTGTTAGACAGAATTGACTCTATTTCTGACTAAGCAATGAGAGAAAGATAGCTGAAGGCATAACTGTCTCCTATAAAGTCGTTATCAGCCAAGTGGTTCTCAATTATACCAGAAAAACACATTCCTCTTTAAGCTAATATCACAATCAAAAGACTATAGTGCAAGGATGGTAGAGGTTTTAAATCTTTTAATCTTTTTGACAGAGAGTGGGCACTTGAATTCATTTGATGAGAGCATCCCCCAGGCATCCTATTTAATTTTTGGCTCGGTCTATATCCTGAACTGAAGCCTACGGACTGAACAGCTGCCAACGCTGGCATTCTGCTTGCTGACACCTTAATGCATTTCAATTCAAATATCCTAAACTCACTGTCATTGCTGTTGCTTTATTACTCAAAGAGCTCTGCACTACACAGAGTCCAGTGAAGGATACCATGCCCTTAGGGGTCTGCTGGACACTAGCCCAAACTTCTTTTCATCAACAGTGTCTAATAATATATATATACTAGGAGTTTCACACTTCTTGTAACTTATGACTGCAGAATTGTCTATGTTAAAATAGAAACAGTAAAAAAGGCATTAGTTGGAACTTCGTGATTTATTGTTTTTAATGCCAAATTAAGACACCAAAGGAAGAAGGAAAGAAGTCCTCCTACAGAAAAAAAGCACTGTTTAGAGCCTTGCTATTTGTGAAAACCGGGAGTACACATATTGTAGCCTTCTATTTCACTGGAATAAGTTGTTGTGATATAAAAAGGCATAGTGAATGCCTCTAAAAGTTACTCTGCACTGTTGGTATATATATGCACAAGTATCTATAAATTAGTATCCTACGGAACACCTTGGAATTAAAAATGGCTTGTGCAGCAAATGAGATTGGAGGACTGAGACAAACTACAATAGATTTCATTGACATGATAGGATGGAAAGGATATTGGGTAGTTGCCATGCTTATCCCTCTGCTCTAAATATATCTTAGATCATCCCTGGCAGAACTTTTGTCAAAGGAGACAAGGAAGGAGATTCCATCACCAACCCAAAAGCCTACTCTGGGCATGGCTTTTGCATGGAAAAGTCAGGGAAGAGCATGTTGGAAATCCTGGCACTGACCTCCCTGAAGAGGGCTGGACAGGCAAGAGATGCCCGTGGGGCCAGCGTGGGCACCATCACCCTCCCCTGAGAACAGCACACACCAACCCCCTCGTGCAAACCACATACATCACACCTAGTGTGAAAACACTCACCAGGGGTATTCTTCTGGGTATTGTTCTGACCTGTTATGAGGACAAGACACTAGACATTTTCAAGGTCAGCAGGTAGATAAGGACATTACTTGGTTTTATACTTGTGGAAATATATAAATCCAGTAAAAAGTGGAATGAGATTTTAAAATTTGATTTAACCAAACTAAAACAAAAGGTTTATTTCTTTTCACCTGTAAGACTGTTGTACAGATGCTGATGGCACAAAATCCTGAATCCTCTCCAAAGATAATTACATAATGACTGCTAAATGATTGATACAATCTGTATAGTTGGATCCCTGAAGGTAAAAAGGACCGGAAAGAGAAAAGCCAACATGAACTTAGTAACAACCAAGGAAAGCTAACTTTGTACAAAATAACTACTCCATATGCAGACCATGACCATTTTGTTTCCACGTATGCACTTTCTAGAACGGCTGATTAAAAAGCTAGTAGGAAAAGCTTGACACAGAGCTAAAAGCTAGTAAGAAACAAGCCGTCAAATTCTAAGAGCAAAATGAGAAACACAGCATTTTATTTTTTATTTACCTTTTAAAGAAGCCATGATAATTTTATTTGTATCCTGTGGAGATGCATGGTATTTAGAAGCCATATTTCTCAACATTTTTTTTTTTTTGCAATTTTTGAGACTACAAACCTATTTTTTGAAAATCTAAACTACTTCTGGCATTTGGCACTTTTGGAAAAGAAAAAAATACCAAATATCTCAAGAGTTTTTATAAAACCAGCAGAACTGACAACATGCAGTAAGTATTTCTGCATTGCAATATAAGACTGTCACGCTGAATGCCTAACAGACTATTTATAAGGAAGGAGAATATTGCAACGTACTGTGAGAATCAATTTACAAATAATGTAGGCCAACGCAAAGTTATCTTAAATTTATACTTTTCAGATGTCCATCTTGACAATATTTGTTTTATTGTTATTGTTGTATTTTCACAAATCTTTAACGCGAACAGTCTTCAAGAGAATATAATTTAGAGGACAGCTAGCAAGTATTAAGCAACTGGAGGGGCTTGGAAGAAGAGGACAGAGATTTCATTCTCCTATCTGCTGTTGACTTGCTTCATGACCTTGAACAAACTACTTATCCCACCGTCAGCACTCCTTTAGCATGCATCTCCCAAGAATGATGTGAGGTTTCATTAATATGTTTTCATGCTTATCAAACTGTCAAAAGCCTAGGGATGGAAGGAGCTACACAAATGAAAACCTGTATTAACATTTCACAACATATAGATGTAGAGTGACGTACGCGCCCCTCTCCTGTCTCCATATATATGTATACAAATGCAGAGACACATAAACACACACACACGTACACATGTACAAGTTTTCATATAATTACTTCTGACTCCTTCTGTCAATTAACAGCAGCATGGGAATACCCAATGAACCAACAAGTGCCACACATCCCTACAGAGGCAGGAAAGAACTTCCTTTCATTTACTATGTATGTAGCTCTGATATTGCTTCCCTCCTGCAACACATTCTCAACACTACAGACCGTGCTTGTTAGGCAGTATTATGAAAGTAGACGTTCTTACCCTCAGCCCTTGCTCCATGGACAAGCAGAGGACCTGCCAGGGTGCTGTGTACCGGAACATGTTTGGCCCCTTTCTGCAGACAAGCTAATAGCAAAAGGCACACGAGTCTCTCAGGATCCCTGGTTGCTTTTCATTTGAGGGATGCTTAAATCGAAAGAAATCCTTTAGTTCTGCTCTTCAGTGGCCTCTTGAGTAGATTCTAAGATGCAGTAACAGCCATTCCACTTGCACCCTGAGGAACTGAGGAGCTAATTCAGTAAGAGGCTTTTTCTTTGGGAAGAGCTTAGCTCAAACTCAATTAGAATAATAGGATGATAACCTTTGAACCTCCCACTCCTCTTGGAGGAGCTGACAGTAGGCAGTATGTCACTGACTGTTCCCTCCCTGTAAATCTTGAGTTTATTTCTATTAATGATATTTGATTCTTCTCCAAAAGTCTAGGAGCATCAGAGACCATCTCATCTATTTCTGACACATACTAGGAATCTGTAACTTTATCTTTTTTTTATTTTTGCTGTAATCCTGTCTCAAAGGATCTCCCTTTCCTTCTAGTTTCCTTCTAGTTAGGAATCTAGTTGGATTCCTGTTTTGCAATCTGCAGATTTTTGTTGAAGAGATTTACAGAGAAATTTCTATGAATACTGTCATAATAAAGTGGACTAGACATTGGACTAGACAAAATTAAATTGATTTTTTTTCCCAAATATAGAGAAAGGAGTTCTTTGAAACTTCAGAAATCTGATATGCTTAAGTCTTGCTTGTGATAAATATTCCCTTTTCAATGGGATGCAAGTTTTTCAGTCATATACCAAGGTCTAATCTCAAAAGAGATTCAAGGTAAAAAGGAGTAAAGCATTTCTATTTTACGCATCTGTGTGATTCCAGTGATGAAATGAAATGGGGTTTTTTTGTATCCTGCTGTTTCCTATAAAATGCAAGTGGAATGCTGCATGCATATCATGTTTATTTTCCTTTTATGACAGTAATTTGCATTAAAAGACTATTATCCATGCAAATCCAGCCATTTAGATCAAGTAATTAACTTATCCTGTCTTTTTTCTTTCAACAAAGAAAGAAAAATAAATTTAACATTTATACTGCCTTAAATATAACTATGATTTTTGTTATTTTATCTCATGTATCTGTATTTCTGCAAGTCAACCCAAACAAATTACAAGGATGAAAAAAAGAATTATATAAGGCTCATCTTTACATCTATTTATATTAGAGAGATTTCTGTGCACCAAGCTGCTTCCTAATCAGCTCAGCATATTTTAAACAAAATCAAAGGAGCCCATGGGAATGGAATAATAATAATAAAAGTCTTGGAGGTGAAATTCAGATGTCATTCTACAGCACAAATACGAACAGAAACACTTTTAAAACAGTTTTTAAGAATTCTCTGAGAAAATACTTCACAAACATTTTTGTCTTCCTTGCTAATTCAATGATAGATATCATCAAAAAACAATGGAGAAATATTTAAGTGCTGATTTTACCGGGTACTTGGCAAACAACAGACAAATACATGTGGTTCTCTTCAACTGAAATGTTGAAATACTCACATTTGTTGCATATACATAATTACTGGGGAAGTGACATCAATTTCAGAAATGTGAAAGTGAAGATTTGTATCAAATTAGAAGAACTGTGCAATACACACACCAGTTACTGTACCTTTAATAATGTTTGTACACTCTCTGCAGCATATCACATAAAGCTTATGGAGGCTGTTTTGATCCACAGCAGTCATATGAAGACATCTTTTCTTTCACATCTCTCTGCATCTTGACCTCGTGCTTTAACATTTCTCAAATTCATTTTGGAAACTACACATGACTACATATGAGGTATTTCTTCAGTAGATACAAGTGATTTAAGGCAGTGTGCACTCAGGTATTGAAGTTAGGATCTTGCTAATTAAAAACGTACCAATTAGTACTTTACTGATTAAATTACTAATAACCAAAACAACAAGAGAAGAAGGCAAAGCACATTCTTAAGGACGAGTCCCGACCTGACTCTAGCGTGGAATACACCAGGAACTTGTGTTACTAATGCAGAAGAGAAGATCTGCCTTGTGCTAAAGTAGCATCAGTTGCTTTGTAGACTGTATGGCCACAGGCAGAAATGCAGCTCTTGGTGAAAGGGCCATTCCACACATCCTTTGAGCACTCCCGTGCCCAGATATGCAAACAACTGCTATTCATGGAATGGAAACAAACCTGTCCCTTCATATCTTACTCTTTTATCCTCTTAATATCTTCCTTTCTTTTAGGTTGAAGGATGTTTATCTTTTTTGTTACTTACATGTTGATGCTAATAATACAGAATTTAAATCTGTAGCAAATGTACCAACTGGAACAATTCAAGTGCTATGATACAGTTCTGTGGCATGAACAGAGAACTAAGTCTGCTAAAACACCTGAAATGAAGGACATGCAAAGCAAAAATAGAATATCAAAATATTTTTGTCCCAATATAAACTTCTTGCAAAGAAGATCTTTGATCTCTGACTTTGCTGGCAAATGAACTGAATGCCTGTGAACAGCTTAGAAACTGTTAGCCAGAAATACTGTGATATATAAACAGAGCATACCGATTTTTTCTTTTTTTCCTCAAAAAAGTTAGCCCTCCCTTTTCCTCTTGCATTTGGGGCTTTTCCTCCCTCTCTTTTAGATAGAAAAACAGAGCTGTTAAACATCTTTCCCCATTACATAGTCTAAATGAGAGATCACAGAGCTGTTGATGTCAGGAAATTAATATAAACACACCCATAGCACGATCAAAAAAGTTAATACAATTGTTGACTTGTCTTCAAGGAGAAACAGTGAACAAACAGATGCTAAACAGTAACCACAAAGAAATATTACTGCATTGTCTAAGCAGAGAGCTGTCTGCTCTGATGGCACATGGTAATGAATGCCCACAGAGTTGAGAGCCCATCTCTTTTTTTTGCCCTCTTACCAGAAATCATTAACACCAGGGGACAGCTTTCCAGGAACCAGCCCAAAGTCAGAATGCTAAAATCGACACCACTTCTTTCCAAAAGATTTTTTTTTTCAGAAGAGCTTGTTTTGTGATTTCCTAGGAAGAGGCAGTGAGAATCCACAGAAGCAATGCAAAATGCAGTCAGTCCTCACAGGAGAATGCAAAGCACATACCAATAAATATCACACCCACATTTTGTGGCTTCTGCTTCTTAAGCAAGGGTCATTCTATTTCCTGTGAGTCTCTGACAGCACAGGATTTACCAGTGCAGTCTTTCTGCACCTCCTTTTTATTTCCCAACAAGGCGTTTGCATAAATGTTAGGACTTATTCGAGCTGATGGAGCTGCGACAGCTGTTTTTCTTCCAGCTGCCCATGAATAAAGGAGATGAGACATAGGGCAAAAGAGATGAAATCTCCCCTGTGAAGAACATATACCAGACTGAAACTTATGAGACCAATTCCAACCCCAGACTGTAACATCTTGGGAAAGTCACTTAATCTCACTGTGTCTTTTATCAGAAAAGTGTTTGTTAAATACTTTGTGGGAGAGTTTTGTGCAAAAGTATGCTTGCAGGACATGTGCAGGTTTGTTTTCTTCTTTGAAGCCAGTAGGAAATTTAAATTTCCACATAAAATCAGTGTGAATGAAATATACAAAATCAGAATGTGAAACAAAAATACCAATACTGTGTTTTCTTTGATTTTGCTATTCCAAAAAAAAGGAAAAAAAAAAACTGAGATTTTAAATGCATTTTTCATTTTCCTTCATGTCAAATCTTCCTGTTCATCCTGTTCTTTAAGTGTTCCCTATATTGTTATGTCTCATGCAACAGTGTGTACCTCAGATCATGGTTCCTCAGCTTACCTCTTAAAACTTCTAACACCAGGACATCTGAAATTTCCTGAAATGCCTTTGATTTTGTCTATTCTGCCTGCGATGTGTGAACACAAACGTGGTGGGAGGGCTCATGTACCACTGTGCGCTGCTTTTTTCCCTTAAGAAAGGTAGGAAACTGCATTCATGCCTTTTGTACAGAACATAGCCTGACTGTCCAAGCACTCTGCTTTTAGGAGTCTTGGAAATAAGCAGTCATAGACTTAGAGTAATCGCCAGGTTTGGCATCACCTGAATAAGGGCTTTGATGGTCTGAAATGTGGACAGAGGTATCTAAAGTGGCATTTCCAACCCTAATCCCACCAAGTCTACACCTCAGCCTGTCATTACTGAACTTCAGGAGTGCAGTATCACATTAAATGTAACTAGCCTGCGGGACTGAACAAGAAAGCCCAAGAATTCAGCCCGGTGAGGTCTCCAGGAACGAGTGACAAGTGTTTCTAGTAGCTGTCAATCTTGATTATTATTATTATTATTGCTATTGTTACTATGCCTCTGCTATACTGCTCCTTCCTCCATATGGCAAGAGTCCTCCTATGGCACACGGACCTGTTTTTCCAACCCTGCCATCTAATGTGAAAGGAATGAGCTGCAATTTTAGAGGCTAATCTCTATATGTCACCCCATTTAGAATTGTCACTTTGTACACCTCACCTACATTATTCTTCACACACCATTTTATTATCCCCATTTTATTCCTAACACGAAAGACCAGATTCTAAGTTATCCGCACCAGCTGACAACCTGTGTTAGACCTCAGACATTACACCAGAAAGAATACAAAGGCAACAGTATGAGCAGCCTGAGTTTTCCAACCACATGCCATATCTGCTAGGTATAGTTCTCAGACAAATGAAACTGTTTGGAAAAATAGTGAAATTTCATCCATGACTTGATATGGAAAGTCTTTTCCAACTACAATGATTCTGTGGTTCTACAACCTGGGTACAAAGACTGGAACATACAAGCCTGGAGAGTATATTCTTTCTTTCACCCAGTCTAATAAAAGATATAACTTCTTTCTACTTTTATACTTGTGTAAACCTCTGTGGATATAACACAACAACTGCTACTAAATATCCATTCCTAATGGAAGAAGTGCCACCCACCCAAGGGAAAACACATACGTGCTAATCAGCTGTATCAGCTGATCCTTCACACTCCTTTTTATTGCACTGAGCTTTTAAGGGTATATAGGCAGTTGCTCAGCACCAGTTTCCTCAACACTTAAAAAAATTTATCCCAGCTAGAAGACAGGAAAGATAAAAGAAAAAAAAAGGCTAAGTAGATTACTATGGGCTAGATTAAGGTGAATTTACATAACTGAAACTCAAGGAGCACAATTTTCCACTCTCTGTCTGAAAAGGTTTGTAAGAAAGCCTCCACAGTGCATCCACTGCAGATGACCGTAGCTCTCTCCACTGCATTTCCCAGAAGGATTAGGACTGCATGATGATCAGCAAGACCAAGACCTTAGCAGCCATGCGAGGCAGCCATCCCCTGCACACATTGTTCTCTGGCCTTGCACATGCCCTGATACAGAGGTATTAATCATTTTCAAGCCATACAGAAAAGGGGTTGTCTTAATGAATCTCTGTAAAATCTCACCATCATGCTGTCAGATAACCTACCACCAAAAAGGCAGGAAGAAAACATTTTGCATACCACAGTCTTGCTCTGGGATTTCAGCAATCCACTGCAGTATGCTTTTAAGGCAAAATACACTGAACTGTGAAGGAATCTAAGGGAATCTAGCCATACAAAGCTATGAGCTTTGGATTGTGTTCACTCACTTGCAGTCACGTGGCTCTCTGTGAGCAGGAAATCCTGAATTCTCACTCATATTCTTTTCAAATCAGATCCCACTGCTGCTTGGTCACCTTTCAACCTCCCAGAGACCAAAAGTCAAACACGTTTACAAGTGGGAGAGATGACAAAAATCCTGAAGCAATCATCCAAAGAGGAAACTCCCTCAGATTTTTTACTGTTAGCAGGACATATATGGCTTTCTAATGCAGTGCTTTTGACATCCCACGTACAGTACAAGAAGAAGACACCCGACTGAAAGTGGTGTAGGATAGGCAGAAGCTGGATATCCTGGAAGATAACTAAACGACTGCAAAAGTAAGCTTTTTCTCAACCTTTGTGGGGTGTGCCTCCTTTGGTAGTAGGCCAAAGTTTTCTCTGAGCTACCCATGAGACTCCAGCCCCTTGCGGAAATACTCAGGAAATGCCACACCACTTAAAAAGCCACGCAGATGATCAAAATCTGTGTAGCATCTCTCCAGGAAAACAGCCTTTTCACTAGCCTGAGAACACTGGCAGTGACACAGGCCCCGTGCTTCAACACTGACATGAAGAGAGCTGGCAGTCACCTAACACGGTCCCATGGGCCACAGCACAGTCCCAAGTAGGAGCTGCCTTGATACCACTCACCTCCCTGGCCTCTCCTTCCCGTCCTTGCAGGTTTAGCTGTTGGAAAAAACAGTGGCTAATGTGCACAGCTAGATTCAGTTCCCTACTGAACAAATAGGAACATCACCCCAAACGGATTGTTATTGGAATTTCATAAGGACCACGTTTATAATGGAGGGTCAACTCCCAAGCCTCTGAGTAGATGACCCCTTCTTAATCTTGTGAAACTTGCTGAGCCTGTAGCTTGACATGGTGATTGTGCCCAGTTCAAAACCATGAATGCATTTTCCATTTGCAGTATCTTTGGATCATCAAAACTTTAACAAATGCATTTGTGAGTTTACTGATATAAGAAGAAAACATTATCTCCTTTGCCATTTCCATTAGCTCTTATCACAGCACAACATGTCAGGTAATCCTCCTTATAAACTTATTCAAGCTCTGTCTTAAAGCAACTGGGAATATTTATCCTCAATGTTGCCATAGGAGCATCATTAGCTATTCTTAGCAACTGACTTCTAAATTCCAGTCTACATTTACTAATAGCTAGTTATCTCTGTTTGTTCGTTTGCCAGGACTGAACATTTGCTTTAGTAGCCTATTGCCTGTCTTGGTGTTTCCTTCACTGAAGCATTTATAAAGCTCAGCTATATCTCGGTCTGCATTTTTCCAGACTAAACAAGTAAAGCTCCCTTAATCTCAAATTGCATGTCAAGCTTTCCATCTGCCTACTGTCCAAGCAGACCTTCTCTGCATCCTGTCCAGTGCGAAGTCACATTTTTGGAGAACGAGTGGAGGGAATTGCACATGGACTTCCAGATACGATACGATCTTACCAGCAGTTTCCACAGTAATATTCATATTTCTCTGCCTCTACTGGAAATGCCTTGTCTGACAAGAAATCCCCTTTGAATGGCTGTGCAAGCAAAGACGGTCCTCAAGAGACTCCCTGGGTACACAGGAAGGAATTTATACACAACATATACTGACAAAAAGAGTACGCGATACAGAGATGCTGGAGGCTGATCATAATGCAGGCCTCTGTCTCACAGTTGTACTGCTCCTTCCTCACAGTCTTATGCTAATTAAAAGATGACAACAGCTGCAGGCAAAGCGGCAAAGCAAATACAGATAAACACAAGTTTCTCCAAAACTGATAGCAGCAGCAGCAACTGCTGTGCTCAACATGCAACGAGGTAGCACGTGAAGCAGCCTACAAAGCATGTCATCCTTCCCCACTCATCTTATATCCTCTGCTCTCAGTCAGGCTGACACAATTTCTTACCCTCTATTTGTCTTCCAAACACAAACGACACTGTGCTAATGAGTGAATGATTAAGCACTAGCCCGTGCTACTCTATGCCCTGGATACGATTACCACAGTTGCAGTGCCAAGCAAAACACTCGCGGCTCATTTCCTTCGCATGAAACGGCATCGGAGGGGAAAAATGAAACAGAGGATGCTCACGCAAGGGCTTGGCTTGCAGGACAGAGCGCCCCAGCAACGCGTTAGTGAACCCAGGGAGAAAAATCCCTTCTCTCTTCACATCTTGCCCTTCTTATTTCTTCATGCCAGAGCACTCAGTACCACCACAGCAATAAACAATCTCTCGGACTATGAGTCCCCACTACCCTGCCAAGCTTTACTTGGGAAAACAGACCCCCTCCGAGCCTCTCTGGATCCAGCAACGCAGCCTCCCTATTTCCCCTGCTGCTTTCTGGCCCCTGGCAGCCCCAGGCTTCCTCATGCCCTTGCCCAGCGGCCAGCACCTCCTCTGGCCAGCCAGCACCACGGATGCTCCTATGGGTGACTCGACCTGCAGGCCCGCGAGGGCCTTGCTGCTCTCAGGGCTGCGCAGCACTGGGATATGCAGTGGCCTTGGAAAGACTCAGCAGGGCTAGTTCACACATGGGCTCCTGTGCTTGCAAAACAACGCCCGCTGACGTGCTTTCTGCAAGGAGTGGGAGCCCGGATAAGGAGGAACATTCCTGCTCTTGATGTATGAGGTCAGAACCGAGAAAGGGCTGGCTCCTTTCCTTTTTTTCTCCCTTGTAAAACTTCCCATAAATTCTAAATTTGAATCTTATGGATACTGACTTTTTCACTACAAGAGATCAGGCTGGATTGGAAAGAAGGAAAAGGGAAAGATACGATCCCAAATGGAAAGTCCCTGATGGAAGTCTGTTTCAGTCCTGAAGCCTGTGCTTTGTGGAGCAGACTCTGGGCTCGTTTTATGAGGATGCCTGTGCCACTCACCCGCTTTAACACCAGTTTGGACGCCTCAGGTATAACACGCTTAAGTCATGACATAAAAAGAATCACCAGTTTCGAGTCTTTCAGGGGATACTATGAGAACAAACGTGATTTTGGCCAAGCAGGCCACAACAAAAAACATTTTAAAATAATCCAAATAAAGTAAATAAAAGTCAACTAGAAGAAAGCCATACTGAAGAGGGAAAAAGAATAGCTGTGTGAGGGCTGAGGAAGGCATAGTTTGAAGTGAGGAATTCTCTTGCTTTTAAATGCTGGAAGAAGCTGATCTACAGAGTGGAATGCAGAGGCATGTGGTACATCAGGTACATTTTCAAACAGAGCTCTCCTAAGCCTGACCACTGCATTGCTATTGCTAACGTTGTTTTACTCTTCAGTGTGAATGCAATTCCAGCACAGCCTTTCCTCTTCTTCAGTGCTGATAGATCTGCCTAATATACCTCAGTACATTGCCCAGGGCAATATGTGGGACTTCTCTGCAAGTATTTTTACAGACAACCTGTTTCACATCAATAGGCAGCCCAAAGAACGCCAGTATTAAGAGGAAAAAGTAGTAAGCGTTAGAGAAAGAAAAATAAACGTGCAGCTAATTGGTACAAGTTTCAAAAAAAAAGTATTTCTCTTCTTCACCAGTACTGCACTTCCCCTACACAACTCCAGTGCTAGTAGACAACTCAAAGAAATTCCTTTTGACAGTGTAACTGATTGGCAGTACAATTTTATTACAGCTTTTACACTGTGTTTTCTCTTTTTCCTGGCATACAGGTGTAATGCCATGCATATTTGTGCCAAGCAATGGGCTGGATCGCACACTCCCCTGGAAAAAAATTCACAAGGTGAAACTTTAGCTGGAGACTGATCTGCTTTTCCTTGGAGCAGGCAGAGTTTGCATCCCTATGCAAAAAGCTTGTAGTGAAGAGAACACTATTTGGGTATCTCTGGAGAGTTGTGAGCAGCTCCACTTGGAATATTCCCAGATTTTAAAAATTTGGCTTTTATTAGCATCTTGCCCCTGCAACTCCTTTCATTTTGATCTTTCTGACTATTAGAAAACTTCTTTTTTCTTTTTCTTTTTCCTCATTCCTATTCCTTCTACAGTGAAATGCCACAAATCACGGTCTATGTCCTGCATCTTTGGATGACAGACTGTAGCTCCAAAGGGCTTGTGGATATATTGAGGCAGCAGATTCCCAGATAACACCTTTGAAGAACAGCGTAGAACTAGTGGATAAGAAACAAGGAACCTCAGTTCTACCACGTGAAAAGTCTGCATATAAAATTATATCTCAATAACAACACAATGATTTTGACAGTGGCTTCTCGTGATGCTGCAAAATGTAGGTAAAAATCAGCAGCCATAGAGGTATACAAACTCAGCCATGTCTAGTTAATTTTCCCCTGTCATTTAAATTAAGAAATATTCCATCTGCTCAACTCCAATCAAATTTCACTCCAAGTCTGTGACATATTTTATGCAAGGTTTTGAAGCATGCTCAACAATGCTCTATCCCTGCTGTCACTTCTTCATCCTTTATCAATACATGAAGCTTCATCTTATTTTATATCTCAACAAGGAAAAGCAATCTCCTGCCATGTGCAAAGCACTCAACTGCCTGAGGGAACACGCTTTTCCTCTAACTCCCCAGTACAATGGTTCTTTTCTTGTGCCTTTTAGTTCAATCCTTACAAAGCAGGGAGAGATTTTATAATAGGATTTGCACAAATCCCCCCATTTCTGTTCACTAATTAGTTATAATGGAGCATCATGTATATAAGCTATGTAAAGTTACTGCTCTGCCTCCCGAACCCCTAGAGAAATTCTTCAAATGAGGTCTTTCTACTAAAAGATCTTTCAAATGATAACTGTGGGCCCATGTGCATACCCTCCTCCCTCTATCGTTTAACAGAAGGTGTTACACAATTGCTCCATTTCAGCATTAATAAGTGGCTTCAGCCACTGACAGTGCTTCCAACATGCAGTCAGACCTGTGTGGTCTATATGGCAACTGATTTTTTTTCCCTCCTAGCCCTATTTGTGCTTAATGAGTGTGTCTGTCCAGAGCAGACGGAGGATAAACTAGACAAAGCTTTCTCCAGTGCCAGATGTCACCGTTGTGAGGGGCAATCAAGGGAAATTACCTTTGCAGGGACCGAGGAGGAGGCAGAACATTGCTTTCATGTCCATTTCCAGTAATATACAAGTATCTGTGGGGTCCACACACTTATACACACACATGTACATATGCACATATGTACACATGTGTGAATGTACTTGTCTGCAAACAGGTATGTTTGTGCTCTGTGTGTGCATGTGTGGGTGTTGCTGGTGGTGACATGTCTCTTAATAATGACTTTTCATGCTGTTCCTCTCTACTCAGCATCTTCACTCGCTTTTGCAATAGATGCCGAGTTAAAATACGGAGTATTTGCAAGGATGGAAACATTCAACGCATTAGGGACATCCTGGAAATCCAGTAATGTGAGTTTGTGGCATCATTTGTTGCACATCCTGCTCTTTTTTTGCCTTGTGCTGAGTAGTCACCACACATTAAGACCAAATATCTGCTAGTGGTATTTAACTGACAGCCATATGGCTGTCGCTGCAGTACCTCTGGCTGGCCGGGTGTGCTGTATGGACGCTGAAAGCAGCCATTCACTGCACGGCTACAAAGGCTCCTTTGGCTCAAGATACTGAGACCAGCTGCTGCTTCCACGGATAACTGTTATGGCTGAAACTCTGTCATCTGAGTACATGTAAAGAGAGGTACATCTGACTGACAAAAAAAAAAGTGCAAAGTCTCAGATACAGTCAAGGAGTTCAGGAATGTGCCTGTGTGCATGCAACAGCCTGGGCTAAGGGATCATGTTGCTTACAAAAATAAAGTTTGCAGGCAATTTTGTAGCACTGATTGCAGTTGTCATTCACAGTGAGCCACATAATATAAAAAAAGAAAAAAGATCTGCTACATCAGAGCAATTCAGATGGAAAGACTGATCTTATCTGTCTTTCACAGGCTCTAGCCGTTAACAATAAGCTTAGATCCAAATTACTCAGAATTGAGTGGTCCTGAATAGAGAGTAGTATGGAAAGATATTCTTTTTCTTTGGGAATAGATAATTTCTCTTTGAAGTATTTTCAAGTATTTTCAATTCATGCAGGAATAAGACACTGCTAAAGAGCAAACCACAACAGTTAAGATTCAAGCAGTTAAGCAATCAGTTAGCAGTACACTCTCATTCAGAGCTCAGCAAATACGCTTTTAGCTTTGTCAGTTAATACTACAATTGTAAGGCACTGATAAGTATGAGGTAAATATGAACTTTGTGAGCTATTGTTTACAAAGAAAAGTCAATTCAGGGAATTCTTACCTTAATCTTAAATGCAGTATTAACAGCTTTTTCAGCTACCTATCCATCCAGTTAAGGTCAATTTTACTGACACTTCTACCCTCAAGAGAACCTTGTAAATTCCTACTAGTGCTGTCTTTGGCAAGGAAAATCAAAACACAGATAGTCTGCCTAGCCTTTTTAATTTACAAATCAGAGTAAAGCAAAGAAGAGCCTGAAGGTTGCATGGAAACAGATGCTTGGAGTAACTGGAATATCTCTCTGATATAACAAGCCATGGTGCTGGCTAAGTGCAACAGCTTACTCAGTTGGAGAGTCAGGAGTGACATTTAAAAGGAAACCCTGATGCTTTTTGATTAGTATTGTTTAAGACTGCCTTATTGAGCCAGAAAGGAAGCAGTCATTTGGTTTCTAAGGAGTACTACCAGCAAAATACCTCCAAAACAAGATAAACTTTGCAGTCTGAGCAAGTTTCTCAGCACGTAGCTCCACCCAGGAATTTCTCTTAGGAAATAGCATTCTGCAGCCCTTTTGGGTCAAACCACTGCAGTGACTGGGTTTGAGAACTGCACTTCCACTATTGACTTCAATACGCCTTACAAAGGCAAATGCCATGATATTTATTTTCAAGCTCCCACGCTGGGCCCTAACAGCCACACAGGGCCTGAGCGAGCATTGCAAGCTCAGGAGAAGACAGAGCGACCGTGGGGCCACAAAACCTTTCCTTCCTCAGGGCCCTTCTTTCCCCTCGCTGTTCCACCAAGTCAGGGTCACTGTAATTTCCAAGCACTGGGCATGAATGAGGTATGGGCAGCCCAGCACCCAGGAATGTCCCGCTCATGGTGGCTCCTGAAGGCACAGCAATCATTTCACTGCTTCTCAGACCCAACCAATTTCCGTTCCTCACCTGGCAGGCCACAGTGTTCTCCACGCTGGCTCTCTGCTGCCCTCAGCAATATATTCTCCCTAGCACGCTGCTATGGAGTGGTGCTGCACGTAGCCCAAGCAGAATGCAGCCTTTCGGCTGCTTAGCAAGTCTCTGATGTGAGCAGAGAAAGGAGCAGTAACACACAGAGCAGGCTGACAAAGTGGAGCAAGACTGGGAACAGCAGTCAACCACGGTATCTTCAGACACGGAAAATTAACTTATTTCATAATCTATCTTCTCTCTACATAACCATTTCCCAGTTCTGTGTTTGCAATAGTTTATCCTCTATTTTGGGAAACAAAACCATCCCTGAAAGATTGTCCAGTACCATCTTGCACATCCCACCAGCAGGATATCCAGGAGGTCTGATTTGGGCTCATCTCATCAGGCAAGATCATGCCCAAACCTCTGGTTTGTCATTTCTTTTCACCTCTGTTTGGTCTTTACCCAGTTGTGGCTTTGTTTCAATACTGCTTTGGCTCCTATGCATTTTGTTCAAGTGAGGAAAAAAAGAAAGTCAAGGTACAAGGATCCTCCATAGAGTTAAGCAGTAGGGCAAAGTGTCTGCCTTACAATTGTGCTGGTGAAAAAGAGCAAGAAATAGAGGAGCATGGAAGAAAGATTCATGAACCACATCCTCCATGGCTGCCACTCAGCTTATTTCCTTAGGTAAAGAATATTTCCTTATTTTTACTAGACTGCGCATGGAAATCATCCTGGGAAGGAAGGCTACAAGAATGGCTCCTTGAGACCTTTCTTCAAGGTCTTCTCTGCATCTTCCTCCATGGAAGAACAGCTTCGAGGCTTGGGGATGCTCTCAATGTGCTACTGACATCTCCTCTCTGAAGCTTTGGGTTAACTGATGGTGACCGATGGAGGGAACTGAGACGGGGTGAGCACCACAATGTGGGAAGAACCAAAACATAAGAGAAAAAACAAATTGAAAAACAGGCAGAAATTTCTCTTCAGAGACAGAGACTGAAAGACCATAAAATTATGGAGATGTACAAGAAGGGAGAAGGGGAGGAAGACTAATCAAAGATGATATTTTGAACACTCAGTTTTGTCACTGCCTGCAGTTTCCAGTAAGATATTAAAAAATTCCAAGCAGCTGGAGGGATGCATTTGCCATTGTGCAAGTCAAGCTAAAACCAAACAAAAAGTGAAGAATATATCCTACTCTGTTTTTCTTGGCGGAGCCTTATCTGTTTGTGGGTTTTATAAATTTCTCTGACAGTCCCACTGTGGTTTTCCCTGATAACTGCAGGGGCTGAGGAGATGAATGTTTATGGCCAAAAGAAGAAAAAACGAAGAGCATAGATCAGCATAAACACTCACGCTGAGGAAGACTAGTAAAGACAGAAGGCTACGAAGCCTTCATAGATTTTAGGAAAAGGAGCCCCTGCAAATATCTGCTTGCCTAAAGCAGACTCCTGACTTTCCTCCCCGCAGAAGCAGAGAGGGTTGTTAGCACAATTAGATTACACGTAGCTCTGCTGTGCAGTTGGGCTGCTCGGCACCCCTTCCTCTCATGAACAGAGCGCAGCGCGGTGCCGCTTTCGGCAAGGCGCCTGCGTGGGGCATCCTGCCGCCTCGCTGCAGGGAAGGGCTAGCGGAGCCGAGGCAAATCCTGGGCACGGACAGGATGCAGGTGGATAGCGGCACTGTCCCAATTGACGGGGGGAAAAAAAGAAAAAAAAAACCAACAAAAAAAGAGTATGTGTGGTTCATGGGCAGAGTGGGCATTCAGCAGGCACAAAGATGTTAAGCCTTTAAGAAGGCGCAGGCACACTGACTCTTTCTCTCCTGTCCTTCCATGCTCATGCCGAGCTGGGAGGGATGTGAGCCCCGTTCAGCTCATTTCACCTCCTGCACGATGGCTAATCTGCTGCGTGTGAGCAGTGCTGGCCTCTTGTCCGGTTGCTCTGTGTTTGGAAAGGTCTTTATGGCACCATACTATTTATAACGGCAGGAGTTCCTAAGCAGGAGCTCAGCCACCTGCTTTGGAGGAGCAGAAGACACTTGAAAACGTGACCTGTAAGCCAGCCACACAGGTGATCCCTATCCCTGAGTGAGAGCCCCAGTTCTTCCTGATTCCTCACTTATCTCACCATTGTCACCTCTTCAGGACTGGCTTATGGGGAGATGGGGAGGATGGCCAACCCTGGGGAGCCTCATATGGCACCTGACAATGATGATTATCACCTCATGGCGA
This sequence comes from Eudromia elegans, assembly GCA_003342815.1. Lineage (NCBI taxonomy): Eukaryota > Metazoa > Chordata > Aves > Tinamiformes > Tinamidae > Eudromia > Eudromia elegans. The sequence continues at coordinate 326,775 of PTEX01000260.1, read as the reverse complement.
GCCACCAGTGGAGAGGAAAGCCCTTCTAAAGGCCAACTGCAACAGAAACACTCCTTCCAAGGGCAGAGCAGGTACTGGTGCTGCAGACAGGCCTCACTGAGCATGCAGAGCGTTGCCCCACGTCTTGGAGTCTGCAACTGGAATTTTGTTATTGCTCCCAGCAGGCAGCCCAGGCTGCGAACAGGCACCGGGACTCTCTCCAAGCGAGGGCAGGGAGCGGCGGTGTGGAGAGACGGCAACACGCTGCCCTGGGATGGAAACCCGCCCCATGGGGAAGCACCACGCGCAGCGCGCCAGGACGCTGCGTGCGGCACGCCAAGCCCAACCGAGCACCCCGCAGCCCAGCCCCATTTTTCTCATTCTTTCCTCTTCTCCCTACCAGAATTGATAATCCCTGTAGTTTCGCTGATCTTTCCTTGCTGCTCAGGCTGGGAGTGCCTTTCTTGCCAGAGGTAAGAGAAACTGCCCTATATGTTCTGGAAGCACTATGGGAGGAGTTTCGAAAAGCACCAGCATCACCCAATTTTGCTTAATCCATTAATCACATTTTATCTCGCTGAAATCTGGAGTAGATTTTCAGTGACTTCAATAGGAACAAAGCAAAGATACTGAAGAAATGTTACTAAACATCTTTGTTAAACCCATTTTACACAGGAGAACCGTGCAAAGAACAGAATGGCAGTATAAATTCCAGGGCTTGTGAGCTCCTTGGGGCAGGCAGATCCACCCCATGCTTTTTTTTATTTTTTTCCTCCCATATGAAATACCTAAAGCAATGCCAAAAGTCATGCCCAAGGATCAAAGATCTAACAGAAAAAATGAAGAGAGCATCCAAGAAGCAGCTCAGTCTGTCTGTGTTTGGAGGTTAAGATCTGGAGAATACCTATTTGTTACACTGTAAATGTACATCCACCTGGGATAAACAAAAGCTTTTCTCTTTTCTCTTTTTTCTCTTTTCTTTTTTCTCTTTTCTCTTCTTTTCTTTTCTTTTCTTTTCTTTTCTTTTCTTTTCTTTTCTTTTCTTTTCTTTTCTTTTCTTTTCTTTTCTTTTCTTTTCTTTTCTTTTCTTTTCTTTTTTCTTTTCTTTTCTCCCTTCTCAGTTTCTTCCTCCCCACTTTTTCAAGCAAAATCTAACTGTGTGTACCAAATTTCTCCTCAAAGTGTATGCAGTGTAAAATGATGGGCTTTCCCTCAGCCCACTGGCATGAGTGTCCTGTATGACCGACTCCAATGTAAAAAGAAACTAGGGAAACATTTTTACACTGTTACTAAGACATTTTAATAGGTTAATTACAAGGCAAGTGTGCCTCAACAAACAAGAGCCGTTCTTACAGCCACTGTTCTGTTCACTGTTCTCAGGCTACATTTAACCTTCAGCATCCTCATTCCTCTGGCTCCACTGAGAGAGCTTAACATACATATGCAAAGTTATACTGGTCAAACAGGACATCCGTCCTGCATTTGCGATGGGGAGGGCATACTTCTTTTTTTTAAATATATATATATATATTTTTGTTGAAGGGGATAATTTGCATGAAAAAGGGAGACGAATGTTCTTGAAAAGTGATATATGATGGATGAAAGACCTTACTTACATGAAAAACTGTATGCAGAAAAATCTAAATTGTGCCCTTGTTTGTATTAAGCTTATTCATGATTGCTTTGTGCTAAAAATAACCTAGGAAAATGGTGGGTCCTCTTGAGACCATTACTGCTTTGAAGATGCAGGACAGTAATGAGTAAAATTAAGTGATCTTGCAGAAAAAAAAAATTAATTTTCCCTGGTAGACATTAAATCAATTAAATTATTAATCTTAAATCATGGCACTCAATTATTTGGTTTCTCAAAAAAAAAAAAAAAAAACCAAAAAAAACCCCAAAAAACCACTCTGTAGTTAGGATTAAGGCTAAGAAAAAGCTTTTATACTCTTTTTTCCCTCTCTCTTCTCTTTCCTCTGGAGTCATATCAGTGTAATATTTAGACCTAGGAAAACTTAAATCTCATTTTCTTTGTCCCACTTCTAATCCCTGTCTTAGTAACACTGCCTTAGGAGAGGAAAATGAACTTAAGTCTAAAAAAATAGAAAGCAGGAAAAATCTGCCTGTCATTAAAATGTGCTACTGATTCTTCCTGCCTCTTTCTGAGTCTCATTGGCTTTGACATAAAACTAATGTCTTTCTTCTATTTCTTTATTTTCTTTATTTTCTTCCTTGCTTATTTTACGATTTTCATTTGCTTTAGACCACATAGTTGCTTTGATAATGAAACGTGTCCTTCAAAGCAAACATCATTTTAAATTGGAAGCAGAAGCTTACACATGGTGAAAGTGAATGACCTGGCATCATGGCACCATGTCCAGATGAACAGAGTGGGGAAAAAGCAGACCTCCCTCTTTGTATCTCAGAGGAACATCTACCAAGACAGACTTACATCACTGCTCCTTCCTCAGAATATCCCTCTTGCTTGGAAGAGCCTTTCACCAAAGCAGGTCGCCTTCTCCTTGCTCCAGTGCTGGTATGTGAGGACCTTCTGTAAACAACTTTTATTCTTTCTTTCTTCTGACTCTTCCTACTCAGCACCTCCATCCATTCAGGGGTTGGCTCTGAAATATTTGCTTGCCTTTTTTTTTTTTTTTTTTTGCCATTACTGCTGTGCAAAGCACTGTGTAGACACTTGTTTCATGTGTAAAACATTTTATGTGAGGTGAAATTAAGACAATAAATACGGATTTAAGTTAAATCAAAACAACACATCCTCTGCTGCAATTGAAAGTCTCAGAATACAAAACTGCACTAGAAGTCCCGAAAGCGCAGACTGAAAGTGCCTGGAAACTGAGCTAGATGTATGCCAGGTTGTTCAAAATAAAACTCTGAAAATGTTAATCACAGATGATATTCCTGTTGGGATAAATTGAGACAGATGACATTTCTGACCTCAATTTATAAGGAACGCATGAGCGAGAGGAAAGGAACCAAGTGCCTTCCTATGGATGGAAGGAAACTCATGAAATGCTATGGAAATCACCTAAGAAAGCTGTTAAAGGCTTAATTTGCAGCTTTAAATTCAGAGAGATGCTTCAGCCCTCCAGCCAGTTCAGAGTCAGAAGGGTTTTTGCAGGAGAAATATAAAGTGAAAAGATCAAGGTTGCTGTGACATGAAATGAGGTGTGTCTGGTATTTCAAAGCATAGAGTGGAAGGCAACAGAAACTTGTATATCCTTGCAAGTATTTCTGAGGTGTTCACAGGACTACTGCAAAACACATGCAAGCACTGAGATGGAAAAAAATATATGTGGGGGATTTTATTAAGCTCACCTACTGGAAAAAAAAACATGTGATCTGAAGCAAACGGGTGACAAATATCTCAGCCTAAATGATTTAAATTTCCTAAACACTGTATTTTTGTAGGAATCAGAAAACATTTTGCAGTAGCACTGGGAGTAAAAATGAGGGATGTGGGGCAGGGGCGGAAATTATAAGAAAACAATGCACTTAAATCATTGCAAAACACACTCCATTGCAGATTTCAGAGGGAAGACTTGTTGTCAGAGTAAACGGTATAGGCCCTTAAAAGGGAGAGGTTGCCCTAAGCTCTCAAGGAGGCGAACTGTCTTCTAATGCACTTTATATCCCGCAGAATGGGGGGCACGTGCACCGCTCCAGAGGAGGCGGAAGCATGAAGCCAAACTCTCCCTTGTGATATCTGTTTTTTGTGAATATCTTCTTCCTCTAGGGTGCAGTGATAATGGAAGCATTTGCACATTTGCACCCCGCTCCCCCCTTTTATTTTTCTCCGCTGATTTTCAATGAAACAGAGCCTTTGTAAACCTCTAAATGAGCCACAGTCTTGAGATGCAAAAAGGTGTGCTCAGTGCTGGGAGCAATCAAAGGCTGAAATGAATGGCTGGCCACCGTACAGCTGCCTGGCTCGCAGGTCCCCCGGAGGGGACTCCGTATGAATTAAAAGCTTGGCAATTTGGCTTAATAGCTCAACACGGCATTTCTGAGCTCTCACTTAGCTTCTTCCACACTCGGACACACTACGTTAAAAATAATACAGGCAATTGCAAGGAAGCTGGAAATGCTCACAGAAGAGATTCCGGGGGATTAAAAGGTTACATGAAGTCACCCAGACAGCGATCCAAAGCATTTTTAAAGTTTCTAAACCATTGTCAGCTTGGTGGTATCTTTCTTGCCCACTTGATTTTGAAAGACATGGGAAGGCAAGCTTCACGTGGAAAAAATAATGTTTGTGCTGGTATGGCACAAACAGAAACTCCCTTCTCCTGCTTGGCAGAAACGCTGCTGGCAAGCTGGCCTCCTCCCAGACCTCTCCCCGCATCCTTCCAGAAAGGGGAGGCAGAGCAGGGCTGCTGGACCATCCCCGACTGCAGAGCACAGCTCCACACACCCCTCGGCTCTCACACAGATGCTGAATTTGCTGGGCAGAGGTGTTGGTAGTACCTACACCTTGACACGTCTTGCACTGCTGAAGACACTAGCTCAACACGACCTTTACTTCAGCAGCTCCTTTCATCTTCTCTAGTCCCTGCTATCACCGTCGTTTATTTTATGCTGCCTTTCACACTTTTATCATTCTCCCAACAAAGTATAATACCCAAAGCGCTATTCACTTCAATAGCTTCTGGGAATTCCACTTCTACAATGACCACTTTAAATAAAGAGATATTTAGCTGGTATTTATGGTTGTCCTCTGTGAGCCCTTAGTGCTGATAAGCACTACAGCATGGTGGTAACACACATTATCTGTTCAATGTTCTGCTTGGAAAGCATCCTCCATGCACCTGTGCCACATGCCATCACATAAAACACAGCTTTTAGCCTCAGTTGCACCTGCTTTCCTTGAAAACTTGCATGACCAGGACAGTATACATTGCAAAACCAGGTGCAACCCCCTCTGTGATGCAAAGGGATGTGTACACTTGATCATGTAAGAAAAGATGCCTGCATTTTGGCCACGCGATGTGGTAGGATATAAAACTCCGATGCAATCAATGCAAAGCCATTAGTTAACCTATCTTCCCCACACACACTCCTCTACTGCACTCTTACCCCATTTCCATTTTGGATCAAATCTGGGCATCCTTCTGGGTCTCCAGCGGTCTGGGGACAGTGTTGACTGTACCTACTCCTCCAGTGCCTCCTTATGAATGGGGAGCATACACGTTCTTCCTGCTCAGTGAGCTTGGCCTGCCTTGCGTCTCATCGCTGGCCAAAAGGGCCAGCTCTCAGAGAGGCTGCTTATGCTGCTGGTGGCATTCAGTTAGCCCCGGGCCCGTTTGAAGGCAGCAACTGACCTTGGTTTACGGCTCCCTTTCAAATCCGCTCCGCAGCACTGGAAGCAGGCGCTGCGGAAGCACAGCTCTCCGTTTGCCAAGAACAAGCATCGTATTTGCTGAGAACAACTCAAAGGCAAAAGGTCCATTAACATTCCTGTGCATACCCAACAGTTTGTTCTATCAGACTTACAAAATCATTTAAAAATAAATAAATAAAGTAAACCAATTGCTACAGGCAATTAAGTCCTGCCACCAGAGACATTGCTGCAGTTTTTTGAGTTACGTAAGAAAAGCAGAACACTGAACAATTCAATGGATTTTATAATTCACAGGTGTAAATCCAGTGTAATAATTCAAATCGTAAATCCTGGGGCACTTGGAGAGCAACCAAGGAGACATGATCCACATGAAGAGTCCCAAGTTACCTTTTACTATGAATGCAGGTGGCTTTATTTTCAAAGTCACCTTAATGGTATATTAAGGTTCTATTTCTGTTCCATTAAAATATGCCTTGCTTGCTCCTAACCATTTTCAGGTAAAGGTAAAACCTTCTGCAAGGCATGAGCTTTTAAGGCGTCTTGAACTACAGGAAACTCTACATGTGCACTAGGAATGTTTTACAAGAACTCTGAAATCAACGGTGTGCCAACACTGATGCCCTCTGCACGGCCAAGCTGGCAACACTCAAAGACCAAAGCACACAGCCCTCCAGGGTGTTAACAGATCCTGTGCATACTTTATGCAAGAGCAGAACATGACTCACGGTGGAAAAAACACTGAAGACTTGATTAGGGTCAGTTTCACAGTTCAGGGTCAGTATCACATTTTTCACAAGCACATCTTGTTATCTCTTCTGTTCTTTGGCAAACATTATTTAATGCACTGGGACTAACATTAACAGTTAGGTTAGTTAGGTTGGTCAAATTTTCTTTGTGTGCCTTAAACTCATGCAGAAATTACTGCTGTGACACAGAAAGCTGCATTTATAAAAAAAAAAAAAAAGGAAATACTACTTTTTTTTGTTTCCAAAGGTAACGTTAATACAGGAGAAAATAAAAATAAAGATAGCATTCAAGCCTGTTTCTGGCACCCATACACTTTTTTTTTTTTTTTTTTCCCCTGGCAAGACACAATTGGTGACAATCTTTCAGCAGGTAAAGGGATAATTTGTCTTTTCTGCATAGAATGACTTAAGCTCTTCTTTTGTAATATTTAAGGACCAAACAAGGCAGTGGTCAATTTTATAATATACATGTACAATCTTAAGATCATGGGAAACTCAAAGGCAAAATGTTTGTCTTGACTTTTTTTTTTTTTTCCTCCTCTCAAATGTATATGAAAAATAGCTTCTGGCTGTTATCTGTCTTAAGCTAATTTGAAGATCTTAGCCATAAACCATAGCTCTGGGTCTCCTGTTTCAAAGAACGAGCAAATGTACATGACAGGGCCTGTTCTCAAAGCATCTCAACAGCAACTCAACAGCAACTCACACCTTGAAATGGTGCATAATAATATGTTTTAACAAAGTTTACCTCCTGGGTTTGAAAAAACAAAGGTAATGAGCAGGAATAATCTGCCTAATGGCCTAAAATAATGATAATCCCTTGCTGCTAAATTCTGCTCCTTAACCAGACTGATATTCTCTGGTGTATGCTCTTCATTTGCCTTATGTGAGTATTTGCCCTTACTTCACATATTGGCATGTCAGGGACACTTGAACCACCAGACAGAAACTAGTATTTCACTAAAAGAAAGCTAAGGTAGCTGAAAAGCAGTAACTAGAAAACACTAACCTCTTTTGGAAACACTTGTACAAGAGCACGATGAATTGGTCGAATGTAAATCCTTTCTGCTGCACTCCCTCCTCTGCACCTGAGTGTTTCCATGAACACTGAGCAAGCCTTAAACCCCAGAAGGGGAAAGCTGACCGAAAGCAGTAGCTCACAGGGGGTTTTGAACACAAAACAATCAATGCTGTGTATCTAAATGCACTGAGATAAGAGCTTCTGTAGCCTGACTGGTGAGATTAGCAGCTGTGACTGCGAGAGAGACATAACCCAGCAGATATTGATTCCCTTTCCTCCTTCACTCCCCCGCCTTCGTTTTCCCTTTTTTTCCCCCCAAATGAACTAATTAGCATTTTGCTGAAGAGTGAAGTATATAGAATTTAAATTAGTGCAATCCTAGCAGTATATTGGATATATAACAGTACATTGTCATATGTAAAAAGAAAACACAACTCAGTTATTTTCCCAGCCATCGAAGCAACACAGTTGACACCTAATTTTTTCCTGCTACTGAATTAAAGGTGGAAAATACAAACCCAAATTTTCTGATCAGATTTTAATTTATAAAAATCAAAACCGAAGTCGCTCTGATTCGTTCTTACTCAAAATTATGGCATTTGTAAGGTTCATCCCACCTATTTCACTGCCAAATATGAAGTAATTTCAAAGCAAATTAGGACTAAGTGATTGAGCTGCTGCTATACAAGATGAAAGTCAAATTGTAATCACAGCTTTTCTTACTTTTGGCTGAACCCTTTAGAAAATGAGCACCTGAGATAAGAATCTCTAGAACTACTTAATCTGCAACTGGTAAAATAAATTTGGCAAATAGTTTGAGTCTTAACTTTTATCAACCAAAAAAAGAAAAAAAAAAGGAGAAAGAAAAAAAGATGGCAAGCTGTGCAGAAAGACAGCAAACACTGTTTTGTATAAGGACAATACAAAACATTGCTTTGAGCCTAACAAAAACATAATATCATTTCCTCTGACAGGTTTTATCTTGCATTTTCCCATATATGTACGTTTATATTTTCCCTTTTATCTAACAAAAATCAAAATATTATTTTTATAAGCTTAGAATAGGCCTGCTTCTGGGAATGGGAGCTGAACAATGTAAACAGTACACATCACCATACAGGCCCATAATAATAAAAACAATTAGCCAAAAAAAATGCAACTGGGAAGATCCTAGTCACAGTGGAATTAATAAGGCATTTACCACTAACTTAATAAGGGCCAAGATTTTATCCAGTGCTTTTACTGGTTGCTTAGCAGGTCACTGACCTAAGAGTTCACAGACACTAGCAATAACGGGACAGATTCCTCAGACTCTGGACACGGCTGTTTCTTGCCTGTCTTCCTCTTGAAAAAGAAGGAAAAACATTTTAATTAAAAAAAAAATGTGAAAAGAGGAGAGCAGAGGAGAAGAGGAAGATAAGAAAAGAGAGAAACTTGGGCTTGATTCCATACTTCCAGTGCACATTAAATGAAGGCAGTTATCATATGGTTTGGTGCTATTTTTCTAAGGCAGAGTTTTCAGTGGTTTTTGTACAAAAATACATTTATGCCCAGGGAATGCGAAACAGAGGCTTAGAGTTGGCAGACTTGTCTTTTGTCTTTTTATACAGAAAGTATAACCTAGCATTTAAATTCTCCCTAATAACAAAGACAATTAGCTTTAATTTTAGTTTGTCCCTCACAAACCCCTACCTCCATCATCCTCACTGCACTTCTCTGCCTTTATCGTCTCTCATAAAAGGCACATCAAGATGGACAAGGGCCTCTCAATCATCTCAGCCATTTTTAGAGTAAGATTGTGTTATCATTTTGCCTTGCTGATAATCCCCAAATCTTTTCCTGGCAACTCTGTTAATGGAACAGCATCCTATTTGTGTGAAAGCAATTTTCAACAAAAGCAGGATCTCCCCTCTGGGATTCACTAGCTCTTGCTTTAATTAAAAAGAAATCCCATTAAAACTTGCCACTGCCACAAGTGAATCAAATTAATTCGGAAAACAAAGCAAAAACAAAGCAAAACAAAACAAAAAAGAAGAAACAACTGCAGTTTACACCAGCACATTTGTTTTAATAATACAAAATTGATACTTATGAGTCAGAAACATTTTATTTGCAATTGCCTTTTCTCATAATGTCTTTTCTAAGCATCGTTACATAAACACCCCAATTCCAGTTACATTCACCTTTGAGGAAAGTCACTGCAGCTATGTGGTATAATAATAAGCAAAAACTGTACCATTCAAGTGCACACCAAGAAACAAAACATCAATCCATTCAAAACTGCACACATTCTAAAGATGGCAATAACTATTTTACTTTTAATAGCAAAACTGTTTAAATATTTACTTCCTTTATTATTTTTTTTTTAAAAAACCAAAATAATACAATGAAACTACCCCACTTGCAAATGAGATCACATTTGTGACATCTTTGTTTTGAAGCTTTTAATAACTGCAGCAGGATGTGTTTGCTTTCAATTTCCTACTATTGAGAAATATGGGTTTGACCTACTACTGCAATTGAACTTTTCAAGACTGTGCACTGGGACTAGGTAAGTGGTGGCAGAAGATTAAGCACAAATTATGGTCCTGGTGGCTCTGCTGAATAGATGCTCTTGTCACTTATGGCTGAAGAGCAGATTTGGAGAGGACAAAAATGCAAGTTTGGCCAAGAGACCTCTGAGCAGGAGGAGGGGGAACACAACTGAGGCAGGGGCTGCAGGATTAAGCTCTTTGCCTGAGTTACTAGAAATGGATGTTTGGGTTGGAAGGACATGGTTTGTGCCACAGGAGAGATCTGCAGCTCTAGCAATGCTCTTCAAGCTGGCTACAGCATTTGACAACTGGTTAATTCCTCATTTATGTTTCCAAGACCCTCTTGAAAATGTCATTTCCTATTGCCACTGCTTCAACTTTCTTGGTTCTAACCAGGTTGCCAAAGCACCACAGACCAGTCCCACCTCCAAACAGAAGTGGTGTGGAAACACCAAGACTGCCACAACCCAAACATCTTCTTGAAAAAATCAAGCATATACAGGAGTATTCCAGAGAAAAACTCCAACATACATGTAGGGAGTAAATAACTCCCTACACTGAGAAACCGTGCCAGTTTCAATTTTTTAGCTTGGCTAAGTAGGAAGTGCTCTTTAGACCAGCGAGAAATCTTAAAATGCTCCAAATATTATACCAGCCCCATCTGAAAACTCATCCTGCTCTCCTGTATTTTAGGTGGTAGACTTCTTTTCACCATCTCTTCCAAAACCTATGCAAACTGCTTTTCCTTGACACTTACACCACTAAAAATACGCAAATTCTGGCAAAAAGTCCAGATATCAGCCCTCCATGGAATGCAGCAGGCTGCAGACCTTTCACCCAGCCTCTCCCACTTCTGTCCTGGCATTCAGCAACCGCCTACATTATAGGAAAGCCCTGGCCAACTTCAAACAAAGCCATTAAAAAACACAGTGCCCTCTCCCACTGATTGCATGTTGCTATTCCTAAACACATTCATGGTCAAAAAAGCTCAGTATAACACTGGCATCTACGGCACTTCTTAAAACTACTTTTGCATTCAGATACCTACGCTTTCTGTGAAACAAATTTGCACTTGCTTACTCTGTGAAGTAAAGAGTATTAATAAAAAAAAAAAAATCTTTTTTTTTTTTTTTCCCCCTGTACTGCAGTTTTCTTCTAGGACCAGCAATGCAGCACCATTAACGACACAATAGGATATTTAAGTTAGATCTGCTCTCATCAGTCCATCCCTGACAGGATTGTTAATTCACTTAAGAATGTAAGGCTGGATGTTGGCTAGGGTAATGTGAGTATAATGGAGGGCAAAATTTGACCTGAGGAATCATCATTAATGGCAGATGAAGAATGCTGTCTGCTTTTCAAGTGTCAGAGAATGCTTTAGGGAGAAAAGAGTTGCTTATTGTAAGCTTATACGAGTTGGATGAAGCCATACAAAGGATTCCTGCTTATCTTCAGAATACTATCACCTTTTATGTAGGTCCTCTTTTCTTTCATTTCTGACTTTTTTGTTTAAGTAGTGTTAGAAAGAAAAATAGAGGGGATCTGTTCCTGCTTGCCAGGAGGCTGAATCAAGAAAATCCTATGAACAGCAAAAGAAACATGTTATTATCAATAATTAAGGGATTAGAGACACATTGGATCACTTTTGCAGAAACTGCGGATTACGGACCATCTGCCCATCTGCTTCACGCTGGGCAGCACATGTCAGCATTTCTGCTCTGCCCAACGGTGGACAGCGCGGTCAGGCTGCGCTCCCCAGCCGCCTGGCTCCCCTGGACATGCGGCTTATTCGGGCTGGGCCTCCCATCCCGTGCGAGCCATTTTTCACTGCAGGTCAGTCGTCCCCTGATGACGGGACATGCGCGGAAGAGAAAGTGTGAGCTTCAGCCCTAGAGATCAAAGCTTGGTCACCGTGGGGCCTGACGGCTAGATTCCACAAGCGGGCACCACCAGGGCAGAGACTTCATCCTCTTCTCTGGGTGAAGAACCATCCACTCTAACACACATTCTAGGAACAGCTGGCTCTTAACAACATCTTAATACTCTATTTCAGAGCATTTATTCAAAAAAACCCTCCTGCTTCCTTCTGTTACCCTGGTGTTCAAGTCTACTGCTACACATGTATTTCAATGATAGTCTGATTTTAAGCGTTGTGTAGAGGTGACTTAATTCAGACCCAGAGTCAGGTGGCATGCTAAGAAGATGCTAATGAGTGGCTGAGAAGGACTGCATTAGCTTTATAGCCTCAGCTACAGAATTAATGTACAATTAATGTACATCAAAATGCTATCATGCGTGTTCAAGGTTGAAGGTGGTGCATTCTCAGAAATCAACTAGTAGAAAAGAGCAGCACAAGATAATCCACACGTTGATTAGAAATATTCCGAGATGATGGTGATCGTGCAAAATCAGGGTTTTATTACAAATGGATTCTGATCAAGATACTCTTTACTAACTTGAACTACAAGGAACAATTTGAAATTCAAGTGAACACAAACTCCGATCAGACTTCAAGGAGAATTTCCATATGGAAAGAATGTGAAGAAGAACTGCTTGCAAGTAATGGAAATATCAAGGACTGGTGAGATTCTGAACTGGATAAAGTACACGTGACAGCGATGAAATTCGTTGCTTTTCTTTAACATGAAAGAGATTTCGAAGGAAAAATACACTGAAATAGGCATCGAACCAAGGAAATTACAAATGTTGATATTTTGTTTTTTAATCAAATGCTAAGAATACATATTTCTGATAATACATCAATGTTCTGAAGAGTAGCTAGGTGGTACAGTATACACACATGCTCTCAGTACACAATCATCTCATTTGCACCTTTCCAATTAGTACAAAAGTAGTAACAATAGACACAGAACAACAGAAAACAGATGGAAGAAAGAAACACAGAAACTTTGAAGTCTCTTTAAAATCTATTTAATGTGGTCAACTTTATGAAGATAATGATTTGACATGAGTGGCATACTTCTAGAAAAAAGTAGCTGCTCACATTTTGGGACAGATAGCCGAATTAGGAGGTTAGAGGAAATTTATTTTGAAATTAAGCAAGATGTGCCCTCCTCTTGCTGAATGTCTCATAAATTTCTCTGGATAATTTTATTGGAGCCTAACGCCAGTTCTGAAATCCTTAAGTATGGAAAGACCTTAAGTTCTAAGGTATATTTTGGTCTAAATATCAGTACACATAAATAAAGTTATATATACATATATATATACATGTGAGAACATAACATATTCCAAAGACTAGTTCCTATTGTCTTTTACTGAAACATATTCAGATTTCTAGCAAGATATAGGCTATATTCCACAATTTCAATATCAAAACCAATGCCAGGGACTTACTGTGGTGCACTTCTTTAAACTTTTCCTCCATAGATCAAAGCATGGAGGAGGACAGCAATCCTGCTTTAGGATATCTGGGAGAACTAAGTACAAGGTCTTTTTAAGCCGTTATTATCCAATGTGCCTCTAGAGACACTCCCGCAGATGTGAAAATTTGCCCTCCTACAGCTCCACTGAAACAGCACAAACCAGCGAACTCCCTTTTCTGCTTTGATTACCATCCCACCTGGCAAATCAGCCCGGGGTAGCAGCTCGAAGGGACTTTGTATCTGGCCCATGTTATCTCCTTACATCACCCTTGCAGCTTCCACCGTAAGCCGCCCAGCAGCGAGCGCGCAGATGGTGACAGCCTCGTTAGTCAGCGCAGCTGCGGCACGCTGCATTCTCACCATTTCCACACCCGTGTCACGGGGTGACATGATTCAGTTGGGTAATTGTAAGTAAAAAACAATCATTTTTCCTGATACCATCTCAGCCCCAGACCGTGAGAGCTTCCCTTCACATTGCCTCTGCCTTGCTGATCCCTCCCACACTTCCCAGGCCTCAGCTTACACCCATTGCAGAGAGGTGTAACTGAAGCCCAGAACCACCAAATAAACACTACAAATTTAATTCAAAGACTATTAATATTTATTCCCGCTAAAACCAAGGCTGGCTGCATTACCATTATAAGCAGTACTCTTTATACCCTTAGGGTATAAAGCTGTTAAATCTTTCAGGGTTGCCTCTTGCTTTCCTGTCTGGCTGGTCTGCATGAGTATGGTTACGACCCCAGGACTGACTTTTCAAAATATAGCCAGAAATATATTTGAGAATTAATCTAAGACGCTAAAATTAAGAGCATATCCTGCATTTTGCTTTCTTCTATGTCAATTCAGCTACTTTTGCTTTCCCAGTTAAACAAAGTCTTTCAGAAACCTCAGGCTGCCAATCACTATCATTACATCATTAAAAATGTTTTTAGTGTGAATTACACTAGGAGGGGCAATCTTGGTCTCTGCCCACTAGACTCTATCAATCAGCACCACTCTTTAACTGATCTAACCTGGCAGCCATAGCCCCTTTTATCCCTTTCTATCCTGGCAGCTTTGGTTTTGGGAGAGAAACTGTGTCCTGCAGAAGGCTGTTGTAATCTCGTAAGGACAATTTTAAATCTCAGTTAGCGATATTACAATGAACCATTTGCTTTAATGGTAACAGGAAGTTAGAACACGAGGGAAGGAAATTAAACAAAATTTTGGTTTCAAGAGAAATGCCAGAGTAAGAGCTTAAGTTCTGCATTCCTGCAACAGCTTGTGTCTGTGGGAAATCCCACAGGGACCAAGGAAAACAGGAAAAGGTGGGTGATGGGCCTACTCAGTCTGATAAAGTAAAATAAATCCACAGGACATCACAGGGCTCTGGCACAGTGTATGTGCTCTAAGCAAAATGACTTCAGAAGGGTTTCAACATGATTTTAGCAACCCTGTATAATAGATACAGAAATGGGACATGTCCCACTTCCTTCTACACTTAGAGAGATTTTTCTTCTGTTCCCTCACTGTGAGCTACATTCGGTGAGCAAGATTACATTTGATTTATGAGATGCCAATACCCAAGGATGCTTTATTTGTTTAAGGAATGTTAATAAACAAACAGACAAACAACCACTACCAACTTGCAAAACATCAAGTTTAATTTATGCTCCTAAGAAAATATACAAGACCCTTGTGCTGAGTAGCCTCAGTATTTTCTCAGAGCAAGCTACAATTATTTGCTGGAATTATCATCAAACTACATCATAAAGAGCATCATAAAAAAGGACTCAACTATCAAAACAGCCAGTGGACTCTGAAGTATGTGTTGTTTGTGTTAACTGAGTATGCTTTAAATTAAAACCACAGAAAATTGTTCTTGGGTTTTAATAGAATTGCTGAAATCTTTAAAGGGAAAGCCGCATCTTTAGGAATTTTCACTAAAACCACATATCCTGAGGAAAACTAGAGTATTGCTACTCTTTTCCTTCCCAACAATATCAGTTTACAGCTCAACAACACAAGGGTGGAGGAGGAAATTCCTTTATTCTCACCTCTCCCCTCCTCCTGCAAAAAAAAAAGTTCCTTTTCAACAAGCTTTAGTACAATGCATTTGTCATCAATTGTTTGCAGGAAACATCTCACATTTTTTCCCTCTATGCAACCAGTTTGATCCCAGCAGGTTGACTTAATTTTAGAAAGACAAAAAAAGGCACATACATATGAAAGGGAAAGGCACAAGCAAGAACCATAGTTGTGTAAGAAATCAGAACTCCCACTGACCTCAAGAAAAGTGCTCACACAATGCTCACACAGGATCAATGAAATGTATAAACATAAGACCACAGCAATTTGGCCACAGAATTGAGAAAAGGCATGTGTAACGTCACCAAATAACATTAACAAAAGTAATGAGTACAAAGAGTTTATTCCAGTCCGACCACTTTGCAAACTAAAAAATATATATACATATTCTTTAATTGTTATTAAATTATTATTAAACACAATAATGAAGAAAATAACAGAATCCTGGCAAAATTCCCATCATGAGACTGAATTAATACTGACTGCTAAATAACTTTTGTTTGCAGAAAGTGCCGTGAATAACCTGTTCACCTTACAGCAACCACATTGCAGCATACGAGGGTAAGAATTTAAAAACAAATATGAAGTAGTTCCTCTTACTAATTTGTTTTAAGAGGCTATCTCTAGTGAAAAGATTTACATACTGATCACTTTCTGATGTTGTTCCTCCTGGTAACTTCTGCAGAAAATGAAAACAACTGTTGCTGGGAAAACTCCGGAGATGTCTTTGAAATAAATATTTCATGGTAATGCCGTAGCACACAGTTCTTTATACGTATCCTTTGCACTGACCACTGAAGAAGCTTGTGTCAAGATCGGAAATATATCCTGAAACTGCTCTCCACAAAACCAGGGCACTATTGCTGTTTTATCATTTCTAAATGGAAGCCTCACTGCAGGAAGCGACAAGGAATAAGGTCAAGCCTGTAAGGTCTCCCTGTGGCCTCAACTTCCAGAGAGATTTCATGTCATTTATAAATAAGCATATGATTTGAAAAGATCATACATAGAAATTAGTAGCAAAGTGCAAGGATTTTTCTGGTGATTTGCATACAAAGGCTCCTACCCTAGAAGCAAAAAATCATCCTTTAGAGTAAAACTGGGAGAACTCCACAATGCATCACAGTGAACAGCTGTCAAAGGCACAAGGTTGGAGCAGCGCAAAATCTTTTTCTCTGCCACACCACTAAATCCGTGCTGTCTCTCCAACAGCTTGGGGAGTTACCAACTCGTACCGGTGTGGAGCTGGCAGCAGAATCTGTTTCAGTGAATACTGCCAACATGAAAAACAACAACAACAACAAAACCTACATTAGCTAGTCTCCTATCTGGAGACAGAAGGCTAGTCTCCATCTCACTTTTAGACTAGATTCAGTTCTTACAGGCACCTCTAGTTTTCACTGCTGTTGCCATCCTCTGGATTTGTATTACAATTTGGAGATGTTATGGATGGAAACATGTAAAATAAACCTTACAGGTTCCCCTACTGCTCCCATCACATACGGTGTCACTCTTTTTCATAAGCTAGCTTATGCAAGCAAGAAACTTCCACTTTCATATGAATGTTCCAGCACCTCCCTGAACAAAATGGGTCAAAATTCTTTTCAGCCTCACCCGGATCAGCAAGTGAACAGAGCTGGTAGGAGCTCAGGATACGGTACACTTTATTCTTGTTTAGGCTCTTCATACCCATCAGGTATGAAGCACTTCATGGTCACTAAGCACTTGAAAGAGAAGGTCATAAAATAACAAGAGAAGGGAAGTTTAAAGGTGGCTGCAGGACAAGAAATAGGTTAAATGTGTAGGGAGGTGACAGACTGCCCTATAGAAAAGGAGACCGCATATTTGTTCAAGAAGGAAAGGGAGATCATGCTCAGAATGGAAATTGGTATCTTTGCAACAACTAAAGAGTTGCACTCAGGCAAAACCATCATAGAACACAAGGGAAATGCCAGCAAGGAAACTGATAGTGCATTTGTTTGTTCATTTGTTTTGTCAGCAGGGAAAAAATCTTCACGTGTCCTCTAGCCAAAGCATACCATGGGCATTACAGATCACCGGAACGCCTGAGGTCGGGTATCAGGTGTGTGGTCTGCTGGTGGAGGAAGGTGTGTGCACGAGCCTTTCTGGGAATGGCACAGTGAAAACAACAAAGGCTCTGCAGAAGTCATTCCTTCAGACTCTTTCAATCTTTACAAAGGATTATGTATCTGGATGCTTTTTATTATTTTTTTAAACTCATCAGTTGAGGAAGTGTTCTGAAACGTTAAAGAATCAAAGAAAAATTGCAGATACTGAGCAAAAAACTTCTTATAATTGAGGCTGAAGGTGTACATAGGGCTTCACTCATTCCTTAGAGCTCCTTGTAAGCGGAAAAAAATTTCTCAGTGGAAAAAGCTGCATCGTTTACATCAAGCTTCAGCTCAAAACCACATAATCAAAGCAAACACACCTCAGGCAGATGAGGTTTAGGAGGTTATGGAAGTGAAATTGCCTCCTTTATTTCCTGAATCCTGGCAACATCCATTTCTGTGACTGGCCTAGAGAGGACAACAGCTTCTTTAGCAGAGTGGTCACTGAAGTCACAGCACTTTGAACTACCAGTTGGAGTCTCAGATCTCCTCTACTCTGTTGAGGGGTAATACCAAGAATCATTTTGCAGCCTTATGTCTAGTCACTCCCACTGCAGCCACACACATCTATTTTTTATGATGTTTCTCCACATGATGTGATATTTCATGCACTGCCAAGCTGATGCCTGATCCAAAGTTCCAAATCTATTAAAAAAAAGTAAACTTTCAATACTGGTCTACAGCATGATTGTTCACTTATCTCCCCCCTTTTTTTTTTTCAGCTCATTGGTACTCAGAAATAGAATATACCTATAAAATCCATCACATCAGTCGACAGCTACCCCTGCTTCCAGTCTCCAGTCTCACACATGAAATGCAATACAGCAGCAGGAGTCTGTTTCTGCCCTGCCCAGTTACTTAAAATGCTCACGGTCCTTAACATGGGAAGAAGCCTGAGAAGTCTGGACAGTCTTTCACTCTGCTCAGTGCATTTCCTCCAATAGCGGAACACTTCACTTTCTCAGAGAAGGAAACTGCCAATGAACCTACAAAATCATGGCACCATGCATAACAAAATGGTATCTTCCTGCCATGAAAGTAGGTTGTCTTGTCTTTTTTTATTTTAAAAATTAATGTATCCTATTTCAAACACACATTTGCCACAATAAGAACCATCATCCCTGCAGAGTTACCTTTTTTTTCCCTCGCTTCCTTCTGTCTCCCAAGGAAATTAAAGTATTCATTAGAGCCACAAGCTAGAGTGAAGATTTAAATAGCATGACTCATTACCTGATGCAGAAAACACTCGGACATGTGGCTGATGCTGAGGGAACATTAGTTCCAAAAGGCAAATCATGCATATACGGGCAGGACTCAGTCCCAGGCCATAATGGGACTCATCTCAATCCATACTGAGAAACCTCAGGAGGTTCAACAAGGGCAAGTGCAGGGTCCTGCACCTGGGCAAGAATAACCTCAGGCACCAGCACAGATTAGGGGCTGACCTGCTGGAAAGCAGCTCCATGGAGAGGGATTTGGGAGTCCTGGTTGGCAACAAGTTGACCATGAGGCAGCAATGTGCCCTTGTGGCCAAGAAGGCCAATGGGATCCTGGCTGCATCAGGAGGAGCGTAGCCAGCAGGGTGAGGGAGGGGATCCTGCCCCTCTGCTCAGCTCTGGTGAGGCCACCTCTGGAGTTACTGGGCTCCCCAGGACAGGAAAGACGTGGAGCTCCTAGAGAGGGTCCAGAGTAAAGCAACAAAGATGATTAAGGGACTGGAGCACCTGTCGTATGAGGAAAGACTAAATGAGCTGGGCCTGTTTAGCCTGGAGAAGGGAAGATTGAAAGTGGATCTGATCAATATGTACAAATACCAGAGGGGTGAATGTAGGGAGAAGGGAGCCAAACTCTCCTTGGTGGTGGCCAGGGATAGGAAAAGAGTAACGGGCATAAGATGAAACAAAGGCAGTTCCATCTCCATGTGATGAAGAACTTCTTTTCTTTGGGAGTGACAGAGCCCTGGAACAGGCTACTCAGAGAGGCTGCGGAGTCTCCTTCTCTGGAGATCTTCCAAATCCACCTGGATGCCACCCTGTGCCATGTGCTCCGGGGGTCCCTGCGTGAGCAGGGGGGGTTGGACTAGATCTCTAGGGATCCCTTCCAACCTTAACCATTCTATGATGATTCTACATATTGTATCTGCAGTTGTTGCATTCCTACCCGCTCAGAGGCTTCCGGTTGGACCCCAACTAGAGACTTCCAGTTGGATGCTGTATGCTTTTTCTGTAGACACATGTCTGCAACAGATGAAGTGCTGAAGGATGTGCCCCTTTGGAGAAACTGAGAGCAAGGCACATCCTGACCCTATAGCCCTCCAGAGGCCGCATAACTTGGCATAAGGATTGTTAGGACATCTCGAAACTATGGTGAGAGCAAGTGGGCACATTTACTTGCATTCAAGAAAGTCTCTGGAAAACCCTTTTAATTATCTCAGATTCTGTGCATGAGTGCAGACTGCTTTGCATGCATCGCATGATCGATGATCTCTATCTCTGCATACTCTGCAGATTAATACTCCTGCCGATGCAACATTACTATAGCTTTAAACACCATCTGGCTCTTGACTTAACGAGCACTGATATAAGTCACTGTTTTCTTCCATGCTTACCACTCACTTTTTTTTTTTAATAGAAATGGGCTCGTTGACATCACCAGAAACTTTTTAACCTATTTGTTTGTTTTCCTCTGTGCTGTTATACCAGTACCTAGCACTACAAACAGCGATGCACTCGTAACATCTGCACTTTCAGCATCCTAGTTTTGTTTTCTATTCTGCAGAAACATAAAAATGTCCCATGGTCACAGGCAGAGGTATGCTTTAAAAAGCTGCAAGCTCTGCTTACTGATTTACATGCCAGGCAAACTGTACTGCATTTGCGATACCCTCTCAGGATATCCCAGAAAATCCCCTTTTTTTGACAGTTCACACTATTTAGAAAATACGATGTTGGCTTAGCTTGATTTCCCTTCACCAAGTCCCTGATAATCCGGAGTCTTGGAGCATACAAGAGAACAGTCCTATCATCCTCGTAAAGAAAGGAAACAGGGTTCCATCAGGAGATGGCTTCATTCAAACCCTACCCAGCTAGTCGCAGAGCAGTCATGTCCTTTCTCCAGGTCAGCAGGATATACTAACTACCAGAGTCAACAAGAACAGTAGGCAAGAAACGTCCGAAAGCTGAACTTCTGGGTTTCCCACATATCCCACGAGAAGCAGAGAAGAACAAAGACATTTTCCTCTCAAATAATTTGATCTTACAAAAATGAAATCTCTGTATTATGGAAAGGCCAGGGGAATGGAGAGGCAAAATAACTTAAATACAGTTTATTCAGAGTAGCAGCAATCTGTGACAAAAAAAAAAAATATATTTGAGCTAACTGAACAAAAGAGACAATCCTACCGAAGGCCCTCATTTTCCAGCTAACTCTGCAAGACTGCCTTCTGTGCCAAACACTCAGCTAGACTTCAACTGTGACTACCCTCACCCTCATACCTTTACCTGATTCAAATAAATTAGCAAAATGTCTATGAAAAAAACTGTTCTCCAACTAAATTCTGTAAAGTCCTTCCTACATGGCAACAGTTTCAGCCACTGGTGCTAGGACATGATAAATATACTAGCGGCTGTTGACAGCTTTCTAATGACACCTGCAAATGTGAAACTTCTTCCCTAAGCTGGACCCTCCTAGAAATTTCTAAATTACCGGAGCACCCCACTGATATCTCTAAATGAACCGAACGGAAAAAGATTTTCAAAAAAGCTAAGGACTTACTGTGTATCCTGATCAAAACTCTCAACGGTTATGACATTTTAAAGTTAGAAATATTCACTAGAAACCTTTGGCAATACATAGTTGTCCTGACCTGCTGTACCATGTCATCTCTGTCTTGGTTAAACAAGTTGATAAAAAAGTTTTACTCCGAAAGACATGAGGGATTGTAAGTCTCAATATGATACCGAGCATAACTGTGCCCTCAAAAAGAGAACTGTGCAAAGACTTGAGCTGCAAAAGACCCCAAATCCAAAAAACAAACAAACAAAAACCAAATGGGCATATCTTCTGTCTGAAGTGCTTCCTTTAAAGCGTTTTCAGGTGGAACAAAATAAATTACCAAACTTTTCTAAAAGCTTGGCTATTGCTTTGCTGCCTCAGAGTCACTGTTTGCTAGGGATTAAGAGGAGACTGTCATCAACTCACAAATCATTCAGAAAAACAATCCTGCATTGGCAAAAAGATATATGAAGGCTAATATAACTTTGCTTTTCACTTCTAAATTAAACAATGCCAAGTGGACCAGATCTGAATACTCTTAAGTACAAAATAGAGGCAGTTCTAAAATACAATTGCTTGAAGGAACTTGGAAACTGGCAGCATGAAATGGATGTAGGAACAAACTCAGACTCCTAGGAAAGGAAAGAGCAGCATCTAAAATGGAAGAGGTACTTTTACACTTTTTCTTAGATCTGGAAGAACGTTTTAAGTCAATTTCGTTATACTCAGCATATTAGTTCCACTCACAATAGAACAGACATGTCTTAAATAGTTTGAATATTCATAATCTAATAAATTATAAGATAAAAAAATAGGGAAAATATTAAAAAACAAACAAACAGAACAAGCAAGTCACAAGTCTGCCTTGCTCTTCACCTTTTTAATGAGAGCAGAAAAGAGGATCAGGTCTTTATTTAGGAAGACCTAGTAGTGCTGAACACAGGCGAGGCATTGCTGTACTGAAGGCAATCGAGTTTGTCCCGTTGTGCCTCAATCAAGGGCCGTAACCATCTGAAACGCCACCCAGACACCAGAACCCTGAGAACCGAGAATGTGCTTGAACTTCTGTTGTTACGTTTCCTCTTCACACATCTCATCCTCCTGCAGGCAGCTGCGGACCTTTCTTGGGACTTTTGCTAGCCACGCTTGCCCTCCTCAGCCAACACAAGCTGTGCCAATAAAGCTCAATTTAGGAAGCATACAAAGAGCTGGAACTTGTGACACACACAGCCCAGTGGGCCCCTCGCCTTGCAAGCACTTCTCCTGCTCCAAAATCAGGTTAAGTGACTCCACGGATACATTGATACTAATTTCCAGATCAACATATGAGCTCTCAAGGGTACTACAAGCAAAACCCTTTTCTTATATTCACTCTTGGGGCAGGGTAATAGCTAATGGAGAATTCTAAAATTGGAAATTAAATGACCTATTTACAAGAAAAGGTGATAAAACATTATTTTTAAAAAATGAGACTGTCTCTTCAAA
Source organism: Eudromia elegans (assembly GCA_003342815.1). Taxonomy (NCBI): domain Eukaryota; kingdom Metazoa; phylum Chordata; class Aves; order Tinamiformes; family Tinamidae; genus Eudromia; species Eudromia elegans. Next base: position 304,289 of record PTEX01000260.1, on the reverse strand, counting down.
TGTTCTTAAAAAAAATATAGGACCCCTGTGGTAAATTCTAATAAACCTCCAAAAAAGAGGAAAACAGGTTGCACAAAACTATAGACTATATTAATTTTTTTGTGATCAAATTAATATTTTCTTCTTTACTGAAGAACCCTCTCCCCAGCTTTTATTAAAAGGTTACTCATTAATATGCTTGTTATTACTTTGACAGTGGAATTTGGGGCAAAATGCTAATGCAAGTGTGCATTTCAGCTGCAGCCTATTTCAAGTGTAATATCTTCCTGAAGCTTGTCAAGGAAGAGTTAATAAAAAATAGAATAAAAGTGAAGTTTTGAAAAGACAGATAAGGACTGTGTCTTAGCAAATCTGTGTGGAAATTATTCTAAACTGGCATTACTAAAATTGCTCTAAGACACAGAAATAAGGCAAGTCAAGTGTGTATATAGATGGGTCTGTATTTTTCTCCAAAGCACTAGGGTAAAAAAAAAAAAAAGTTAGAAATCACAAATCAAACTCAATGCTAGTGCTACTGTTCCAGAGTTATGAAGCACAAGATGACCATGTGAACTCTTAGAATTACTGGATAAAACACAACAGCAGCAACTGATGCCCAAAAGCAATTCCAGAGGAAAGCTGTGTATACCTGTGTATACATCTGTACACAAATTCAAGCCTCATCAAGAAATTTGTTGCACTTAGCTACTGAAAGCTAAGGCTGAGGTAGCTGGGCTTTATTTTTGTTATGTTTAAATCCTACAGTCTTGTTGCCAGTGTGAAGGTGTACTGACTCTGTTCAGGCAGAAGATTATTCCTCTCACTGCTTTGGGTGTTAAGCTTCAGCTCCTACACGGGAAGGCAGATTTAAGCCACCTTTGACTGGCAGTATTGCACCAACTACACAACCATGTCCTGCAAAGGCGGTCCTGCTTCATGCACGCAGACATATCAACAGATGCTACATAAAGCCACGCAAAAACATACGCAGAAAAAAAGTGGTAAAACATGGATAACACTCATTTGCAAAGTACGCATCACTGTTACAAATCATACAGAGTAAGTTTTCTGCTTTTTTTCCTGTTTTTAACACAGAAAATTAGAAAAGAGGGACATTGCAATACTCAAAGTCACAAAACAAATCAGTATAATTACCAGATTCTAGAAAAAAACCCCAATCTTTGAAAGCATTCTTCCTCACTGAATGAGGATCCATCTCTTTAGTTATAAGAAAAAGAAATGAAAACTTTCACATGAACAGAGTACACTTTCATTTCTCAGCAGCATATAACAAGTGGGAAACCAAGAGCTATGCAGGTCTTTCAAATTAACTTTTTCTAACCCCCTGAAGAGTTATTTACAAGACTTGAAGGAAATTTGCTGCATCTTAAGTGCATTATTGTTTTTCTCTGTTATTAACAAGGGACTAAAGAAAACATTCTCTCTGCTAAAAAATACCCAGGGAAAATTCTTATTTCTGCAGTGTATTACATGAAAGTACATCAACCAATGTAACAACTGAGTCCTATTGTTCTTAAGTATTTCTATCACTTTTTTGAAGAATGACTCTCAAGGCACATTATTTCTTTCTCCAGGCAACCCAATATCTTACCACAAGCAATGCATCTTTTTTACAGCTCCACACACAATTCCACACTGATTTATCATGATTCTCACTTGACTACAGAGAACAGTGTTGGAAAGTCCCTGAGATGCCAATCCCCAAATTCTCACAGTCAACCTTGATGGCTATAAACACAGGTAACTGTTAAAACATTTTAAAAATCATCTCAATCTCAGCTATAGTAGATGACTTATTCACTGGAAGCACCTACCACTGTTCTTGAACTACAGAGGACTTTACAGGCTCAACGCAAACTGGAAAGCTAATTTTTAGATAGTTGAGGAAAAAAAAACTACTCCAGGATAGTGAAATAATGCACTGTTTCCATCCCCAGTAATGACTTAGCTGCAGAACTGTTCTTCAATTCTCCCTTTATCTTGGTGTACTCCTAACTATAATCTACAGCAGCAGAACAATCCAAGGTAGGAGAACACATTTTCTGTAACTGACACCTATTTGTTCAGTATTATCTGTTTATAATCTAGAAGACTCTGAACTCTGCTCAGCTGAATTTGTCTTGCCACAAATAATTAGCAATTTATCCTTTGCTAGGATGAAATGGACTAATGTGGAATACTAATTTACCAGAATGATGCAGACCAAAGTCAGGTGACATATACATCCTTATTTTAAAATTGTTTCTGCAAACATAACTTAGAGTGGGCAGATGAAGAACAACAACAACAAAAAAAAGACCACTATTTTGGCATAGGCTAAACAAGAATTATGTGGATTACAGCTCTAACTGCATTTGCTGGCATTCATTCAGTGCTGCTGTTATATTTCATAATTAAACTTCTTTTTACAGAGCTGTGCTCTAGTGGTCCAGGTCAGTACTCAATTAAAGAACAGACCTTTACAGGACAAATCAATACTCAAAGTGTGAGCGCCCTACGTCAGCAGGCCAACTTCTTCGCTCACATAATGCGGTACGAGACTACCCGAACGCACCTCACCAGACCTGCTCCAACAGGCAGGGGTGCAGGAAGGGGCGTCTGCAACGAAGGCCGAGCCCAGAACTTGGCTGGGGCAGGTCCATTAACTTTTGGCATGCAAACAAATATGAAGAATCAGCTGCAAATGGCAGAGCTGACGGACCGTGGAAGCTGCTGTCCCCTCGGCGTGCACCTTGTTCCACGGCACGCAGCTCAACCCAAGCAAGCCTCCCGCAGCAAGGCTGAATAACCCCGTCATCCACCTGGCCCCGCTTCGACCAGGCAAGAAATGAGGAGCTGGGGTAAGACCCAAACTGGGCTGATACCTGAAGAATGGAAATCTAAACTGGGCATCTGCTCAGGCACCAGCACAGTACATGGACAGCTTGGCATGCGCCAAAGGAAACCAAGCATCTTCCCCAGGGACGAAAGAACCAATCCAGATTTGCAGAGTCCTCCTGCGCCTTCCTCCTAGGGTGTGTGGTCCTGGCTGGGAACATGGACCGGGGCAAACCTGTCACCTCTGCTCTGCTACAACAGCTTCCACCACACTCAGTGAGAAACAGATCTTGTTCCTTCTCAAAACGGAGGGTGGTCCATGGAGGATATGGTTGTAGGACAGAAGATGGACACAGGCAATGGAAAGCTGTGTACAAATAGCACAGAATTTATGATCAGCTCTTCATAATTAAACATCCTGTGTGTACAAAAACTAGGGAGAGCCTCTTCACCACAAGACTGCTGGAAGGAAAACAGTTGCCGACATCTGTTTTTTTTTTTCTTTTCCTGAGTGAAAACGAAAATTCTGGCAGCTTAAAGCTGTTTATACTACTACCACAAATGAATGGACTAATTGCTGGTCACTGGAGGCCGGAACTGCCTATTGGAGAAACAGTATTGTGGTGTGTTGATGAGAGAGAAAATCACAGTGTGAATGGAAATAATGGAGATGGTTCTAGACGTCTCATTATGTAGCACTTCATGTCTGGCCATAAATACAGTATCAATGCAGCCCACTAAATCAGCAGGTGTTTCCAGTGGCAAAACCGAGTTCTGCAGTTTAGACAGGTTAAATCAGGCATGAATGAGGTTATCCCGTGCCCGCTCTACCCCGCATCGCTCAGGATATACTGCTTGTGCTATAGGGTGTACGATCTCACGCTCTGCTCTGAGGCAAAACTCTTGCTAAAGTCAATAGGAATCCTGAATAACATAAACAGAAGTTATACCCAAATCTCTCAGTACCAAAGTTACTCGTTCATGGAGAAGGAAAATAACTATCAGCTACCACAAAAGCTACTACTTAAGTGCACTGTTAAGAGACACCTATACACATGGCTTACTTTGCTTAGGAGCTCACTAGGACTTTTAAAATCTTGGAAAAGAATTTGAAAACTAACACAAAAAGCAACCTACCGGTTACCTAAAAACAGCATCTGTATGTAATATTTTAAATTTGTGAAGAAAAAAAATGGCAGAGGCTATCGAGGGAAGCAAATACGCTGACATTCATTTATAAAACGAAAATAAACTGAATAAAAGTCTCCCATTATTGACTTTTCAGCTATACTGGCACTTCAATTTCAGTTCTAACTTCATTCTCTGCTGTGTGCAGGGACATAAAAAACTACGATGTAACAACATATGAAATAACTTGAAGTCTTGAGGAAAAAAAAAGTCATGCAATACCACAAATACTGATGTATACCTAGATGGGATCCAAAGGCTAGTCAAACCAGAAATGTAATTGTGAAAGTGAAATAAATCCCTGTCAGATAGAAAACCTCTGCAAAACACTTACACAGCATGAATACCAATTGACATACCAGAGCTATGAGACAGTGCTAGAATCAGAGGATATCATTACAATGCCGAACTGTTAATCACAGCTCAAAATAAAACATGTTTATTTCTTCACTACAGTCACAACGGGGGGACCTATTCTACCTCTCCTAGCACTAGGCAGGTACTTGCTGCCCTAAGTCTGTCTTCTGGGGGCTGATATGTGATTCATTTGAAGATAAAAAACCAAAGTTCAATATTATCACTGCTTTTTAATGGCTAATCATTAATGACATCAGTCCTTCAACATTTGTTTCCACAGTAGCTGAGTGCCCACCTCAGCCATAATCTCAGCAACATTTTAGGGAGAGACAACGTTTGAGAAGTTTACACTGCAGTGGTCCTAAGTGGAAAACAAATAAAGAGTAAATTAAATATTTAAAACTCATGCTCTGCTCATGCCAGAGTGGTCTAAAAATAGAAAGACTTGGAACAAAGATGAGGGAAATGGGAAAGTCCAGGAAAATATATACAAAAAGATACTAATTTTAAAAAATCGCTGAATGAAAAATAATTGCGTCACAGGTTCCTCAGGACGCACCGAGCCGCGTCCACAGCCCCGACACGCGGCCGGGGGCTCCCACGGCCCCGTCGCACCTCGCGCCCCCCACACGGCCCCGCGGGGCGCGGACACGTCGCGCGCGGGCCAGGGACGGGCAGGACCCCCCGCTCCATCCTCCCCCTGGGGTGCCGGCCCCTGCCCTGCCGGCATTTCCATCTCACGCCCTGGCGTTTTCCTCTCCCCTCCTCGCCTTTTCCTCCTTGCATTTCTATCCTCCCTTCTTGCATTTTTCCCCCTCTTCTCGCATTTCTCTCCCCTCCTCGCATCTTTCCTTTCTCCTCTTTGCATTTCTATCTCCCCTCCACGCATCTTCCCGTTCTCCTACTCACATTTCTGTCTTCCTCCTGCATTCCTCTTTCTTCCCCTCGCGTTTCACCTTGTCCCCCCGTATTTCTACCTTCCCTCCTTGCCTTCCCGTCTCCCCTCCTTGGCGATTCCACCTTCCCCGCCCGGCTTCCTCGCTCGCCTTTTTCCATCCTCCCGAGCTCCCCGCCTCCCCTCCCCGCCTTCCCCATCCCCCGTGCGCGCTCCCCGGCGCTGCCCTGCGCGCGTTTTCACCTTGCCTCGCTCCAGGAGCCTCACGGAGCCTGACGGGGGGCGGCACAACTTCCACGCGCCGCAGCCCCCGCCCGCCGCCCCCCTCCACGGGCACACACACACACACGCACACGCACAGCCGCGCACACCCCGCGCACACACAACCACGCACACCCCGCGCACACCCCGCGCGCCGGGTACCTCTCGGAACGGCGCCCGCTCCCGCGGCGCGCAGCGTGCGCCGCCTGCTCCGCGCGCAGCCCGGCACGTCGGGTGCCCCCTTCCTCCTCCTCCTCCTCCTCCCCTTTCCCCTCCCCGCCCGCCCCCTTCGCCGCCGCGCAGAGGGGGGCGAAGCCACCGCGCCCGCCCCGCCCCGTCCATCCCGTCCCGTCCCGTCGCGTCCCGGGGCGCTGCGCCCTGCGCGGAGGCTCCGCGCGCCCGGCAGCACGCGCCCCGCCGGCCCCCCCGGCCCCGCGCGCTCCGGTTACGGAGCCCGCCCGGCCTCTCCTGTTACAGCTGCGGTGCCGCCGGGGGGGCCCGGCCTGACCGCCCCCTCCCGAGCTCCCTGTGCCCGCCCGGCGGGCTGCGCCCTCCGGGAGGGGGTTTCCGGGGGTGGTCCCGTGGGGCCTGGGGCGCGCGGCAGTTATTGGTTTAGCCGGGTGGTTTGGCTCTTTTCTCCTTTCCTTTCCTTTCCTTTCCTTTCCTTTCCTTTCCTTTCCTTTCCTTTCCTTTCCTTTCCTTTCCTTTCCTTTCCTTTCCTTTCCTTTCCTTTCCTT
>PTEX01000260.1:166421-297014 GCA_003342815.1 Eudromia elegans | reverse complement strand
CTTCCTTCCTTCCTTCCTTCCTTCCTTCCTTCCTTCCTTCCTTCCTTCCTTCCTCCCTCCCTCCCTCCCTCCCTCCTTTCCACTCTTCTTTTACTTGTTCTTCCATGGACTTGTTCAGTTCTTATTTTTTGTTTTGTTTTCCTGAATACTTTAGCTTCATTGTTCTCCTACTTCTTGTGCTGGAAATCATGAGCAGCTCCGAGGCCTCCCTTCCCTCTGCTCATGGATTTCCAGACCTCCATCACAGTCCCTTCACATCATTCTTTCTCCTGTCTGAGGGACTGTGGCACTTTGTGCAGATGCTGCTCTGCACCCAGGATCATCCCTGGTGTCCGCTTGACCTGTCCAGACAGAGCCTATGATGCAGAATGGTATGTGTGGGCAAATCATGGGTTGACAAGAGTGGCAAAACAGTGATTTTCTCTTAATAAATTTTAATGCTTTGTGAGATTTTTTGAGCATGAAGATCATGTTTTTGTGCAAATATCTTTCATAACCCAGTGATTTAATTCCTACACCGTAATGGTTTGTACAGAGCCCATCATTTTAGATGTGATTCAGGATTGTTTTCTTCATGTTTATCATTTCCCATTTATTCATATGGAATTTCATTTATTGCCTAAGCATCCTAATAATGTCCTTGTCTAGTTCTTCACAGCCTTTCTTCACATTATTAACTAGAGGAAATTAATACCATTAAAAAACTTCTATTTCATTTTTTTCCCCCAGGACAGATATGAATACACTGAGCAGCAGTGGCCCCAGCCCTGACCTTTGCAGAACGCAGTGAGGGATCTCCCTCTATTGCAAGAACTGATCATTTTTTTCCACACCTTCATTTTTATCTTTTAACCATTAATTACCTATGCCATGACTTTTCCTCTTATGCTACTGCTGCTTAGTCTCCTTTAAACCTTGGGTGAGGAACATTGTCAGGAGCCTTTTAGAAACCCAGTCTGATATGGAAATTAGATCACCTTGGGTAAGGATTTTTGCCGACCCTTTCAGGGACCTCTGAGAGGTTTGTTTAAGGCAAGGCTTCTCTTGACAGAAGCAGTGTTGACTTTTCCCAGATTGTATTAATCCGCGTGTCCCTTAATGCTAACCCAATTATCATGTCTGTATTTGCACAGCACAGGCATGGAGTTTGCAGGGCTCTAGCCCTTGGGAGCCTTTCCGGGAGCGTGCTGTCACGTTTGCCTCTCTCACGTCTTCAAGTGCTGTGGTTCAAAACAGGAGGTTATGTGCTGCTGTTGGTAATTCAGCGTCACTGGGTTGGATCTCAAGCACGGAGGTGGATACACACAAGGGCATGTGCTGCCTGATGATTAGTCATAAAAGCTAATGGTGTAAAGAAATGGAGGCATTCACCATAATCTGGTGCTGGAAAGGTTAGCAAAAAGAATAATGGTGATGGAGCGTATGCAGTTAAGACCCTCTGTGGAGTGCGTGTGTTTTAAAGCTTGGGGTGTGATACAGATAAAGGCCCAGCAAGGTCCTTGTCCCCAGCAGCCGCTTGCCACCCTGTACGCCTGTAGCCATCTGCTTTCTCTCTCTCATACTTTGCTGTAAAGTCCCTGGGTCAGGGACTCCTTGCTTTACTAGGTACGTTTGTGCCACGCGTGGATGCGAGAGCACGTGGCCCCACAGCAGTGTTTGATACGAGTGGCCACGTGGGGCTGCCGTGGCCATTGGCGTTGCCCCTCCTTGGGACACATCACAAATTCACAGGTCTGAGGTTTTTCAAAATCTCAAGTTTCTCAAAACCTAGTAAGCCAAGCTGCAGTAAGGGAAGGAGGGAAAGGGAGGGGGAGGCAAATTTTAGTCTCTCTTGGTTGCAGAAAACTTCAGCAGCATGAAAAGGGACCGCCGTGAGGCTTTAGGAGCATAATTAAAGTAAGCATAGCCCAGTCACATGCTCTTTAAAGGCCTGAAGGTTTGGGAACTGGCAATACTGCACTAGAGAGAAAAAAACAGTGACATTCACAGTGGTCAAAGACGCTACGTTGCCAGAGGGGGAGCTTACTTCAGAGCTCCTCTTTGTAGCGTTTCCCGAGTTCCCATCCGCTGCCCTTTCCCTGCAACCACTGTTTGTTCTCCTCTTCTGCTTACTGGCCTTGTATTAAATTGGGCCGAACTGCACGACTGCCACCCTGATTTTGTTTCATTAGATAAAGCCATACCCCAAATGATACTGACACTGTCTTAATTTTGATTTTTTTTCCTTTATGGCAGGGATGTTTACTTAGTATTAATTGGGTACCACATGACTAATACACCACAGAGGAAGTCAAGTGCTATTTCATCATGTATATTTTAATGAGTTTTCCCTTTGCTTCTAATTTGCATTTTTAACAACTACACAAGCAGAACAAACTTTTGTCTTTACAAAGGAGAATGTATTTTGTTAATGCAAATTGTTTACAATGTTTCAGGCAGTTTCAGGTAGAGGGAAGAAGGAATTAGTCATTGCCAGAGCGCAGCCTCCCCTAATTTTGAAATTAGATTATGTTTGCCTAGCTAATGAATGGCACAATTCATCAATGTTCTGAAAGGAGGAGTTAAATTAACACCATGAAATCAACCAGATTACCCCAATGTTTGTCAAGAAGAATAGTTACTTTTGGTATCAAATGGTGGTTCCTTGTCTGTCCTTTCCTTTCAAGTCTGCTTCCTGTCCTCTGTTAACTGACAAGAAATCTGTCACCATCTAGATCACCTTGTTTTTCCTCAACAACTGTCCAACTCCCAAGGTTGTGCTGAACATGTAGGAAAATATGTCTAGTTGGGCCTCTAGGAAGAGGATGATGCCCGCGGTAAAGCCCAAGGAAGTGCTATGGAGTATCTGAACTTTGGCTTACATGCATTACGTAGTCCTTTGAGGGGACTGCAAAACTTCCAATGTTTTCCAGACTGTGGCTGATGCCACCTACTCCTACTGTTCTGTGGTGAAGTCCCAATTTGGTCCCACAAAAGTCAAATGCAACATAACTTTTAGTACCTGCGGAGTGACCTACTCTGGACTCAGGTCAAGATCAACTGAGTTAGACCATTTTGAGGAAAGTGACCCCCGAGAACCCACTCAGGTGTACCAGCCACCCATGGAAATCAGTGGGAACTGCAGACAGTTGGCCCTCTCTGGTAACTGGGCCACATGCTGTTGTGAAACCATATTATTTTAGAAAATTCAATGCATTTCTACATTTTTTTCCTTTTTTTTTCTCTCTGCCACATAAATTGACCTAGTTTACAATCCGCCCCCATACAGATGTGTGCTCTTCAATGGGTACAAGAGGAACAGAACCATCTCACCAAATAAGAAACAAAGAGTGCTGGGTGCTGGAAAGGGGAAAAGAAGGCACAGTGAGACCCAGGAGCACGAACTGTAGAGAAGAAAATGAGAGATAAAGGTGTTAGCAAGAAATGCTGGGGAGAAAGTGTATCCCTACATGGTGCTGCTGCTTTATCTGGTAGACTAAGAAGTTATTCAGCCTTTGCTTTGAGATTTTTGTAAATATATAGTATCCAGTTTCACTGAGGCAGATTTTCTATTCTTATGCAATGAACTTTTAAATGGAGAATAAATCAAGTGGGATACGTCTTCTGATGATTCAGTATCGATGTTTTATGGCCCAGTAGGCTGTTCTTGTTCTCTATGAACTCCCAATGAAGCTCAGAGGAGTGCAGAATAAAGAAAGAAAGGAAAATGCTGGTATAGTGATGCTGGATATGGCCGGCATCTTCAAAACATTTATAAAATGAAATGCAGTCCTGAAAGGTGATGCCTCATCTGATACCCTCCACACTGAATTTCACTGAGGACAAAAAATGAAATTTGCTTGAGATGCAGATTTTAGAGTATCTTAAATTAGCTGTCAGAACTGTTGAGATTAGATTCTCTTTCGCTGTGGTTCTGGTTATTTCTCTGGCTGCAGCATAACATGCAGATAAGCTGAATGAAGGACTGCAGTGTTTTGCAGTAATGTGTATATGAGATGAAAATGGAACTTCTGTGTATTCTCCGTGCATTTCATAAAACTCTAATGAATGCAGAGATCCATCAGTCAGTTAGCAGAAGAGCTGTGGGAAATGTGGAGGTCATATTCATAAATGCTTTATATTCAGCACAGGGATGAAATGTTGAATATTACAGAGGCAGTGAGCTGCCAGTTGGGCACTGACAGGAGATTCCTGTCCTATTCCTGGCGCTGCTGGTGACCCATGATGTGACTGAAAGCAGGGCACTTTCCCTTATTTGTGTGCATGCGTTGGATTAATTTTAGGATGGAGACTGACTGTTAGTGGCCGTTCATGGACTGTAACAAGACCTTGGCTGTGGTTGCGGATCCAGAGTCCTCAAGTGCTAAGAACCAAAAAGGTAACTTCTGAAGTTGTTCAGCTGACTAACAGGCTCATTTACACGTATCTATTATGTGGTAAAATAGCTTGGCAAGATCTCTATCGGCAACTAGCTACATGAGTAATCTCATTGACTTAAACGTGGCTCCTTGAGTGAGTAATGTTTTAGTATTGGCTCCATAAATTGTTTTAGTCATCATCAGCTTACAAACGACATGCGTAGTCTTGCCAGCACTTACACATGGTAGTGCTTTTTGCTGTGAGCAATCCTGTCAGAGGAGTTATTCCCAGTAGCGTCTGCATAATCTTCGCCCACGTGAAGAAGTTTCTCTACTCTGCAGTTGTAAGAGCAGTTAAATTTCACTGGTAACTTGTTTTCTTTAGTTCAGAAGCAAATGTCACTATTAGTTCCCTTCCACCAGAAAAAAAAAAAAAAAAAAAAGAAAACAAAAACCAAAACCCAAAAACCCAAACCCCAAACCTGAGCACCCGTGATGTTGTAAGGGGGAAAGATTTTTATTGCAGCTCATGGGGATTCTACTTACTGCCTGACTGACTCACGGCCCTTCCTTCTTGTGGAAAATGCAGTCCGTGCAAATCTGGAGCTGCAAGGTCCCTTTTAAACCTCTTTACAGTCTTACCCTAGCTAGCGTTTCTGCTTTGATTGCTCCTGTCTTGCTTTAGCCCCTTTGTAGTCTCTTCTTTAATAGCCTCAGCTTTTTTCCCCTACTGTGGTCTTTGTGTCTCTTTTCATCCTGTTTCTTTTTCTAAGCACAGGAAAAAAAATCCCATTCACTAGCATCGCTCTTTATTCAACAAATCCTTCTTTCAAGTCTGCTTCATCAATAACATCAACATAAGGCAATCCTGAAAGATGTCTTGCCCTTGTCTGGGTTGCCTGATAGATCCTGAACATCCTCGGGGGCAGGGAGTGTATTTCTTTATATGTTTTGTGAATTATCATATGCATAGAGAAGCAATACAAATATACAACTACATCTTGCCATAGGATTAAATGTTCAACATTTATATCAATTCTGAGGCAAGACAATCACAGACTGCACTATTTCAAAATGTACATACAGTTGCATATTGTTCCTGCAGCTAAATAAGCATAGCAAAAAGGATTTAAAGACCAATTATGATTTTTAGAAGTAGGAGATCTCTGTAACTTTTCTGTACAGTGCTTGAAGAGTATACTCTAACAAAGAGCATTTGTTTGTGGATAAAGAGCTTGATCCAAAGCCCAATGGAGGCTCTTCAAATGCATTCAATGAGCTTTGGATTAAGTCCTTCCTGAGGAACAGATGCACAGTTTTATTCAGTATCATTACAATAATAAAAATGACAAGACAAAGAAGAAAGTTGTCCACAGAGAATACAGCAGTGTTGTCCTGCAGCAGTTTAAATACATTAGGTTTTGTAACTAAAAGCCAGTAATCTAGAGTTAGTAAAATTGTTTGGGTTGCCCATTGACAAAATATACAGAGCAGAAATGTTTTGAGATTTTACACATAATCACCCAAACACAAAGCATAGCAATGATTATTCAACTGGATCGTAACTGTGAGTATAATTTCCAATCACAAAAATAAAATAACAGAGAAATACTTTAGTGTCATTAATCATCAAAATTATAGTGTGAGAGAGAACTGATGATTTTTTTTATGCCATGGCTCTTTGGATAGTGATTTGAAACATTTACTGAGATTGCAGATTATCTGAATTGCAGACAGACTTTCCTTTAGCCTTTAGCAAGTACATCTCAATCAATGTAACAAATCCTTGATTTCTAATTTGGCCAATAGGTGTTATCTTCATATAAGTGATAGTAAGCACCGAAGAGCAGAGACACTTGCATTCATAGGGAATGCCATGCCAGAGCCATCCTAGCAAAGGGACCCCAAAAGGGCAGGTGAGCATTTGTGGCAGAGGCAAGAACTAGTTTGAAGCAAAAGCAGAAAAAAAATGAGAAGGATAGGAGAAATTGTGCCAGGTAGGACTTGGGACTTGCAACAGAGATTGGGTGTGAAGGGAAACTGATGGGAGACATTTAATAGGCCTGCATAGAGACTTTTTAAAAGGTCTCAGCACAGGGAGAGAGGATAAAAGTGGTAGATACAACAGGCTGTTTTGTTTGTTCGTTTGTTTATTTTTCAAAGCAACATTTTGGATGGTTACAGGTAAAAAGTAGAAGTTAGGAGAAGAGTTTGCATTAGAAGAAACCATAACTGAGCATGAGAGACCCTCATCATGAATATGTGGACAGACAGGCGGATTTTGAAAGAGCTGAGGAGCTGGCATGGTCTGATACTGGAATGTGTAATGAGTGAAAAAGGATGTTACATGAAACTCGTCACATCGGCAAAGAATGAAGGGTATCAAAAGATGATAAAAAAGAGAATACACAAAGCTATTTCTGTAACTATTAAGAATAATACCAATTAATTTTGATCTACTGTCAATCAGAATTCAAAATGTTCTCTGCTTTCCCAAATCACAAGTAAGTGCATCAGCAATGGGTTTGCATTCTTAAGTCCCATGCATTTAAAAAGCAGGTAACACAAATGTAATGCTTTCATCAGCCTGCACACTAATTAAACACAGTAATGTGGATTTTGTCAGGCCATCTTTTCCTGGATTGTTACTTCAGGTTTGCTTTGACTAATACACGGAGAGCCATTTCAACCTCCAGGGACTGAATTCTCCATTACCAAGGATCTCCTTCCATACGCATAACCTTTCCAGATATATGCTGCTACAGTGTTACTGAGCCCTCCTGCAAATTCTTTTTATGTTTTAATCTCCTAAATTTTATACATTAACATACATATCTTGAGCAGACAACCTGCCTTGTACAGACATTTTACCTCTCCTTCCTTTTATTCAAGGCTGGATTCTTTTACTTTCCAGCTCTAGCACGAGGGTGCCATGTGACCCCAAACACTAAGTGCCATTTGCTTGGAGAATGGAGAGCAAGAGTAGAAATCATTAAGTGAAAAAACTAAGCATACTTGAAGGTCGTTTGAAAATCACGGACAAGTGGGTAATATTTAGAGAAGAAATTCTCTGTCTCATGATAAAGAACTTTTTTTTCTTCTCAGACAACACTACTGTAGTTTCCTAAAGACATGTCACATTCTTGAATTAGAAAGGGAGGAAGCCCAATGACTCTAAACTTGTGGCCAGGAAGAAGTGCTGGCTGTCTTCTCTGCAAGCTGAGGGCTTAAGCTTCAGGCCATTTTCAGATTATCAGAAAATAAATCATGCAAAATAAAGCTGTAATGAGATGATAAGGCTACAAGCTGATTGCAGACTTGCTAATTAAAAAAAAAAAAAAAGGTGAAAAGCAAAACCACAACCACTGCGAAAACCAAAGCAAAATAAAACAAAAACCAGCAGTCTGTACGGAAATCTAGTTCTGCACTACCTAACTGCTATGCATTTTAATGTCTAACTCAAATACTGTCTGAGCAGGCGATTTGATCGGTCTTTGGGTATGAAGCTAGGTGGCACATTTTGCATGGACACCACAGCATGACAATCTTGTTATTTAGCTTTGACAGTTTCCATGCTGAGATATGTAAATAAAATTACAGAGCCAGAGGTCAAACGTAAAGGCTCTGATTGCTTTGAAATAGTGACAGCCCTTTAGCTTCCCTAACCAACATTGCCCGCCTTGGTCATGATACAAAGACTTACGGGAGAGCAATTTGCAGGGAGCATAATTACAAATGAACACTTAGTTCTATGCTCTTACATATAGTTCCATAACTGGGACAGATTTTCCTCTCCACTGGCTTTAGAATGAAGTGAGTTATGGCAGGGGGACTGAGAGGAGAATTTGATCTGTGAAAAACAGCAATTAGAACTGGCAGCATCCAACTGTGGAAGGCTTTAGCTACGGAAGATAAATGGTTTTGCTCCCTGAAACTCACTTGCACCTTGCTTTGGATTTTTACTGCACAAATTTCTCTGAATTTCAAGAGCATTCCTCTGTCCCTAACTGCTTGAAAGGGCATGGAAGAGGGAATGGAAGGTCCTCACTAGCTTCATACATATGTGTGTTTACATATACATATGTATATGTATATCTATCTATCTATCTATCTATCTATCTATCTATCTATCTATCTATCTATCTATCTATCTATCTATCTATCTATCTATCTATACTGTGCAGGGAGAATGTTTCCTGGACTACTTTTAAGTGTTCCAGAGCACTGAAAATATCAAAGCCCTTGTCATTTTATGTCATCTGAATAATTTTAGGCTGCAGTGCCTAGTCATTCCTGGTGGGGAGAGGGGGGTGTCCTGGATCTGTTTGGATTCTTTGTTTTTAAGCAGCTGCCCAGTGAAATGAATCTTTCCAGAATTTACAGGACTCACTTATGTTCTTTGATGGTAAAAGCTCTCATAAAACTGATGAAAGAAAATAATTTGTATTCCATATTTTTTTTTCAGCAAGATAGCAGAATCCTTTTCAATGCAAGATAAGTTCCTTCAACCTACTGCTCATTCTGTTAATGACTTTGTTGAAATTTGAGGCTGCTAACCAAGATAATCTTCTGGCCTCCTGTAGAGCAGCATTTCAGAGAAAGCAAATGGTATATGCATATGTCATCTTTCTTGTTACTAGTCAACAGTAATGATGGTGGAAAAGTAAAGAAAAGCAGCTGCAGTGTGTGCTACTCCCACACACAAACACATTCCCCTTTTTGAATTAGAGCTGCGAGAAAGGCTGAAATAACAGAGTACAAGGTATTCTGAAACTATACTCCAAAAAGAGCTGCAAGTACACAAGTCATCTTCTAAGTAGACTAATTAGGAAGAAGCATTTTGCTACTTAAAAAACGAAGGAAGAAACCTAAAATCAAACCAGCAAAAGAACTCATAGATCATGCATAAACTTTGTCTTGTTCAGTTATAGGCCTTGCTTGGCTAGACATGAACATGTTACACATGGTTTAGCAGGCCTGGTGGTGATGGGTTTACAGCTGGGCTTGATGATATTAAGGTTTTTTCCCAACCATTATGAATTTATGATTCTCTGATCTCTCTTTAGGAGTCCTGTATTTTTCCTTTCTTATCATGGAGAATATAACTGTTCATGAATAGGATTGTGTGTTAAATCTGTTTATCCTCTTTCAGTATCCACAATCTATATTCAAGGGTGATGGTTATCATTATCCAACAACATGTTTTCAACATGTTATTAAAACCTTTAGAATTATTAAATAATTTAAATTGATTTAAATTATTAAATAAATTGCCTTTGACTTGAACCTTGCAGTAGAGAGAATAGTCTGGACTTGGCCAGCAACGGCACAAGAGGCAACAGGTACAAACCAGAACACAGGATCCCCGTTCCATCTGAACATGAGGAAAAACTTCTTTACTGTGAAGATGACAGAGCCTGGAACAGGTTGCTCAGAGAGTCTCTGTCTCTGAAGGTGTTCAAAACCTATTGAACTGTGATCCTGCAAAATGTGCTCCAGGTGTCCCTGTTTGAGCAGGGGGGTTGGACTAGATGATCTCCAGAGGTCCCTTTCAACCTCAACCATTCCGTGATTCTGTGACTTAGGATAGCTTGTTGCTTCTTGGTTTTTGTTAAAGTTGGAGGGAATTCATGATGGTCCTGGTCTCCACTTGGAATAAGCGGACAATTGAAATAACAGAAAATATGCTGATTTCTGTCAGCCGTCTCTTTGTTTCATAACAAATATTGCAGCCAGATCTGAGTACATTTTTTTCAGAGTTAATCTAAAGTTGATGTTGTTCTTATATGAAAAATAACAATACTCATTTGACTGTGTAGCAATACAAAGCATAATTGCTTTGTTTTGTTTTGTTTTTCTTTCTTAGTAAATACAAGCTCAGAGAGAAATGTCTACCCAGCTGCTTCATATAGTCTTTGTGGAAATACAAATCTGAAATATCAGGCTTGATCCTTCTGCTAAATGATAGCAAGTTATCAATAAAAATTTCAGCTCTTCATTATTTATTATGACCAAATGCTTTTCCAATCTGCTGGTAAGATGCTATTGTGTTTTCTATAGAGTTCTCTGTGTTAACATTTTGTGGATTCTGCTCATGCTGCATCAGTGGTAACACTGAGTCAACCTCCTTTTTACAAAACTCAGCCATTAAGTCTCCTCCTTCAGTGAGGGGGGTCATTACTAAAGAGTGAGACATCTTTATTCTAAATAAATACATAAATAAATACTAAGTTAGATTTTCAGATTTTTTTCTGGGGTTTCGCTGTACTTCCAGACACTGGCATTCCATAGTCATTGATCTTTTTTTTTTTTTTCCCCCCACTCTTTTTAAAATATGACCTTAACTTAAGGTAGAAAAAGTCAGGGGGTGATATAAACTATAGCTCAGAGCTTTCCAGGTAGTGGTAAAGGTCCTGCTTGCAGTAGAGAAGCTGCCATAAAAAATATAGTACTAAGCAGAATACAGATAGTAAACACTGCAAAACGTTGGTGCGAACCCCTGTGCAAGTCCATATTCTGAGGACTGATTGCAATTAGAGTGATTTCAATAGCTGATATAATCATAACAGGAAAGCTTAATTTTGACCTGTTTGCAGTATCAATTTTAACCTTACTTTTCCCACTTGTATTTTAAGTCATTTACCTAAAGCTTGATCCTAAAGCTTGATTCTTAGTGAATTATATCCCTGAAGGCACATTGATTGACAACTGCATATAGACATAACCTTAAATGTAGTAGTTCTTTTTGTTAGCCAAGAGGACTAAATTCAATACAACTTAGTTCTAAATTGCTAAGTACATTCATTCAGATTCATATTTGTTAATAACAGATCTCCTCCCATCGCCCTTTTTTAAAATAAGATGGTCATCCAGTCCCTTTTGGGGACTATAAAAACATAATTTGGGGAAAAATATGCTTTTAGGTTCTCATTTAAATGGTAAATGAAACTAACAAATATGATTAAAAAAGAAAATGATTATAAAAAAGCAAAACATAAGCGAAAGTTTCCAAAACATGTAGTTAGATTTTGCTTCTTAAACTGAAAAGTGTTTGCAGTTATTATGTTTAGTTGATTATTTAGCATGGCCTCTACAATCCTAGAGCTAACTGATCCTAGCTTCTGACTTACGCTTTTTATTCACAAACCAGAAAAAGTTAGTAACTTGATACATTTTCATCTTTACGTGTTTATCTAAACGAAAGAGTTAGACATGGGCTAAATTTAACTAACAAGCAAGCTAAAGGAAAAATTTCTCTGCACTAATAGCAGGAATTTAAAATCTCTGTTTCAAAGTGATTGCTTATTGGTCAGTCCCAGTCTAGAAACCTATGGAATCTTTGACTATTATTTTAATTATTTAATAAATTAATTTTATTTATTAATTATTTTAATGTAAAAGATTTTAATGAGCAAGCATCAACTGTTGCTTGCAGACAAGCTCACCACTAACTACCTGCCTATCTACCAAGGCAGGAAGAAAGCAGACACTTCTTTAAGACCCAGAGCTACATACTCTCATCAAAATCCTCCCAATACCAACCACTACACCAGGATTTGACAAGGCAAAGGACAGATACATCTTTAGAGAACAGATGCAGTTTACACCAATAGAACATGCTGTGCAAGATATTCCCACCACAGTCTTTTCAGAGCTGAAAGTACGGGCCCATCTCACCACGTGCTGGTTGCCACAAGGCATCACATCCAAGCAACAGCACAAATCGGCACATTTCTGACAAGCACAAGCTGAAAAGAAACTCACCCTTGCGCTCTCCTCTGTCTCCTGGGGACTTTCACACGGCCACAGTCCCCTCATGTCTGCCGGCATCACGTCCATTCCTCCCTCATCTGCAAAAGCAAAGACATTTTATTACATACGTGAGAACACACGCTTCCGAGAGGCTGCTTTGTTTTATTTGGATCCATCCCCATCAACGACACTTTGCAGCCGGCCTGGCCGTTCAGCAGCATTTTTTAAAAAAGTAGAAAAGGTGCAAAAACAACGACCAAGAAATAAGTGTCTAGGTGGCTGGAGATGGTTCTTCCTGCTGTGAAGAGCAGGCACCACTGCAAGAGCACCCGGCGGGTGCTCGATAGGTTGACACAGGATACAGCAGGCAGAACGGGCACAGCACCAGGTATTGGGTTTCCGCACAGCCAGCACTGAGGATGGTGTGGGAGCTGGATGCCTCTATGGCTACATTTACACTAGCTAAACAGCACAGTGCAATAGGAGAGGAACACAAGATTGGAGCAGTTCATCGTGACATTTCTACATCTTCACAGTAAGTATTTCAGGATTTTGTGTCAGACTGTTTTGTTCCCTGGGTCAGCATTACCAGTGTGAGAAGGACTAATCTTTGATCTGGATATTTGTGTTTCTGGCTGGGGTCTGGAGAATATCTGATGCGTTTTGTTTCCTCCAGAAGGAATCTTACCCTGTGATTTCAGTCTCATTACACAATGTGAATCACTTCACATCCAAAGCAATTATAAAAATGGCTGAGGGAAATGGAAAAAAAATCACTAAAAATCATATTACTGCTTTCAGCCAAAATGCTGGTATGGACTAAACCTCTGCTTGCAAAGAAAAGCACTCTAGGGTGCTAAGTGGAGATGAAGGTACCTGTACTAAGACTGACATTCTGTATAACTTTGGATAGTGACTTAAAACATCTGTCTGTGAGTGATATTCCCCACTGGCACAGCAATATATTAAAGATAGTAAGGAGAACATTACAGTGGTAATATATGTGTTTAACTAGAAAAATGTCATCCAAGTCTAAGGCTTAGAAATTAGACATGTAAGAAAGAATATAGATTCCACAATATTTCCCAGATTCAAGAATGCTATAAATCCCTGCAGACTTTATCTCTGGTCTCCCTATTTGGTCAAGGTTGTATCATTTGCCTTAGCATAGAACCTGACTTGATACCCATGAAGGGTTAGGAGAGCTTTACGGTTAACCTGTGGTTAGGAATGTTCATTTCACGGACACGAAATGGCCACACGAGTCCCTGTGTCATTAGCACGGCTGAGGTTTTACATCCCTCGTTGTCTGCTCGTGGCTGATGAAGCAGCTCAGCCGGAAGAGCTGCAGGGCAGCTCCATCAGCACTATTTGGGCTCAGTGGCTTTTCATCCATCTCCATGCTCGCTAGCTCCGCTTCTGTGCAGCGCCGTGCTGACTTGTTTGTTTCCTTTTATTTGCTGTTGATTTCAGCTGTGAACGCAGTTTGATGGCTGACAGGCGTTCAACAATAAAGAGGCAGGGCAATACAGCAGGAATGAAGCTGAACTGACAGACTCCTTCCTCAAGAGAAGTATCCATGCAAACGTGGGAGAGAAAGAGAGGTGCTGCTAATGAGAAGGAATTTAGGCTGTCAGCTAGCCTGCGTAAACCCAGAGAGAAAGCATCTACAAAGAAGTGCTATAAAAAGAAGCAAGATGATGTTCAAGAGAAAGAAGCAGATGCCTGGTCTCTGGTAGTGCAGTTGGCAGTGAAAATACAAAGTACCAGAGAAAATCAGAGGCACTGCTAAGGGATCTAAGAAAACCACTGTGTACAGCTACTCATTGCTGTTAACAAGCAGGGAAGATGTTAGCAGCGAGCTCCTAAATCACAGTCCTCCACGGCCTGCGATGTGGGGATGCAACTCTCTGTTGGGTAGCTGTGGCTGCCACAAAACACAGTTATCTCCAGAGCGTTTACTTAAGCTTACTGCAGCCTGTCACACCCTTTAGGGATCTGTTCTGCGTCTTCAAGACCCATAGAAGAAAAGGAAAATTTAAGATGCAATTTAACTGTCAAAGCACATGAACTTCCTAAAGGGACCATTTCTGCTTTAGAAATCAGTCCATAGATAGAAAACAGAACAAAACAAAACAGAAAACAACACAGATTTGACCTCCAAATTTTGCTCTAATTTTAATAACAGAGTGCTCTCTGCTTTCCGTGTATGTACTCCACTGCTGAGTGGTTGAGCTGCTAGAAAACAGATCTGAACTCCTGCTTCAAACAACAATTAACCACAGATGTAGGCTGAATCCATCAGACGGCTGGGAGAACGCTTTATGGAAGAACGCAAGGTGCAAGGGATAAAGAAACAGGTTGTAACGTAAGAGGAGCAGAATCAAGAAGCACTTTTAGGAGGAAGCTTTTCCTCCTCAAACGCAAAGCTAGAGAGAGCACTTATAAGTATTCATCAGAAAGATTCCTGCAGTGATTGAATCATACCAAATCAAGCCTGCTTCATTCCTTGTGTAATAGTCGCTTATACCTGCTAAGAAATGCTAGGGTATAGTCATATATGCACTTGAAAAACAGCTGTAGCAGCTTGAGATGTTTCATCCTCTTCAGCTGAGACATGTTATGGGCAAGAGCACTTTCTGTCCCCTTCAGATCCAGACTATGTTACACACGTTTGCTGCTGTCTCTTGCAATCTGATCTGCCAGCTGGTCGGTTGTTTGCCTGGGTGCATCCTCTTCTCTTCAAACTGGAATAATCTACATGGCCAGCTCCAACCTTGTACATCAAGGATCTGCACCTACCTGACCCATTCAGTCTCAAACAGGCTAAAGGGGGTATTCACTGAACAACAGCTTTCGCTTTCTTTGAGCCACAGGAATGCTTGCTGTTTCCCAGTCTCCTTATTTTCAGCTAGTGCTGACTTCAGTGATTAAAAACTAAACCCAAGCGATGTCTTTGCATTGCTGTCCTGGCACTGCCAGCCGAGCCCACAGACAGGTGTTGCATTAAACTCTGGAGTTTATGTAAAGTCGAGAGGAGCTCCTCCATTAAGTGTGCTGATGTGCTTATTTCCTGAACTACTTAATGGCTTACACGCTTGCAAACCATTGTTTCTAGATTGGAAGAGGCCTCATGCTAACAAGAATGCAAAAATATTACTCATGTAGCAAAGAAAACTGCCCGTTCATCTGTCTTTTGCACGTATATTTCTTTAATATACCTTCTGTTTA
This sequence comes from Eudromia elegans, assembly GCA_003342815.1. Classification (NCBI taxonomy): domain Eukaryota; kingdom Metazoa; phylum Chordata; class Aves; order Tinamiformes; family Tinamidae; genus Eudromia; species Eudromia elegans. The sequence goes on along the minus strand of PTEX01000260.1, from coordinate 281,673 downwards.
GGAATTTAATCCTTGCTACATTTTGTAATAGTAGGAAGGGAAATTTCTCACCCTTTAACCTTGCTCTTGAGTGCTTACCTCTATGTGTTAAGAGAATACTTTAGTGACAAATTTTATAGTCTTCAGTCTTAGGATAACTATCACTGAGATTGTTGTAGATGCCATTTCTCCTGTAAGAGCAATTGCCTTAAGATCACTAACTCTTTTCACCTGCTTTCCTGCATCAAGCTGGGTATTATTCACTCGGGTGGTAGCAGCACAGTTTACAGAGATAATGACTTGATCCTCTTTAGCTTCATGGTTGCAGGTGGAACTATTAAGGCTATTACATATGTTCATCACTGGGATACATTAGCTCTCCTCATCTTAGTCAGGCTTTCAGGAAAGGTTCAAACTAGTCCAGGTAACAATATCCTGGGGTGGCTTTAGCATACCTCAGCTATGTAGGGAATGTGAGGCAGCTTGGGAGAGCAGCTGCATCTTCAGACATTCCCTATGAAATTATGCAGCTCCTTTCTCAGACTTTGTTCCTTATTAGCTACTGTGAATTTCTACCTAACAACATGGTTTACAGTGACCAGCAGTGATGAAGCCGTTGCTAGCATGAATGGACTGAACTGAGGCAGATTCAGCTTGCGCTTGTGTTTTCTTACAGTTTTAACTCTATGGGCAATTTTTTTTTTTGGAATGTATTTTATGCCACAGTAATGGCATAACATAGCTACATCTGTACTGTAGTATGCACCACTGTAACTGAAGCAAGCACAAAGGTCTCAGAGCCATAATCTATGTATTTTTGGCAATAAAGTTTTAAGTATAGAGCAGTCCTAGGTGGAAGCTCTTCAAAGACAGTGAGATTGCAGTGTTGCTTAGAAAATTGCTCCCACTCTCAGCACTTTGAGAGCAAGCGGCTTATGATGAAATTGGAGGGGAAAAAACACTTCAGGAAATGAAAACTCTCACACTAATAGGAAGCATGATGAAGGGCAAAACTATGAATTTACTTTCTCTAACTCACACTGATTTGCTTCAGTGTACCTCAGGCATATATGGTCTCATCTGGAAACTGTCAGCTAAGAACTGTGAAGTCCTACCATTAAGAGAGCAGCCCAGCAAAACAATGAATTTATTGCCTCATTCAAGAGGTTGAAATAGCATAGAATAAAATAAAGCACAAGCAATTCATGCAAATTTGTTTTAATCATGATGTCTTAAGTTCAGCTGCAGAAAGGAATTGCACTCAAGCAACCTTCTAGCACAGCTCATGTAGTGCAGGCAGCAAGAATAAATGATCTAGGAAGATAATGTTTTACTGACGGACATGCTCTATTGGGATAAGCAAAAGCCAACAGTTACACAAACAGTGCTGAAACGGCAGATCTGTAAGACAACGGGGGAAACAAACGGTCTGTGGTGCTCATTCACTGGATCTGCCTGAGGTGTTCCTTGCTCCTGAGAAATCCATATATGTCACAGGGCAAAGATGAGCTTCTTAACTCCTCAGCTGAGCCAACAGAAAGGACTGCAATACCCTATCAGTTTGGCTCACTGCCAAATAAGGGTGGTTATCAACCATCTTCACCACCACACCATGCTAACCAGGCTGCCCACGCTGAAGCAGGTGAGGTCTATCCTCACAACCCCTTCTGCTACCTGTGCTTAGAGACTAACAGCCACATGTGCTAACACTGGGGAGTGCTAATGCATATCCGGAAGGTGCTATGCATGTAATCCCACCTGTCAAAAGCAGTCAAACCTAATTCCCTCCTCGGTGACTTTTATCAACGGGCAGATACCCACAAGTAGCGGAGATTACCTCTGAAATAAACAGCTCTGCAATCACAGTGCAACTGATGGGGAGGAGAAGGGGAGGAAAGTAATCCACATTTTTCAGGCTACTGTGTCTTTAGATGGCTCTTTTATTGACACTTTTCTGTTTTTCCCTGCAGGGAGCAACCAGCTTGACTCAAAAGGGTAAATGCTTACATGTGTCAGATTGCATTACCGTGGAGGAGGAGGGAGAACTGCGCTCTGCTGACATTCGGCCACACATAATAGAGTGCGCGTGAGAGGACCTATCACTCTCAATTTTCCTCTCACACCTTGTGGTATCTTTCTGGGGTGGCACATTGGATCTGGTCACATTTGGAGGTCTGACAAAAATTGCAGGTTTGCTGAAAACATGGGAGAAATGAACTGCATGTACACTGGCTAAATATAATTCGAGCAACAGGAGATTTTCAATAGACTTCAGTGGATTTAGGAATAAGATATAGTATATTATGAGAATATTATTTCCTCCACTCTGCTGAAAAAGCTGTAAGCAAAATTTTGCAGTTAACCTCAGAATAAAAAATGAAAATGAGTTGGTTTACAGCACCAGTGTTTGAAGGAATATTTCAATTTTTGACAACATGACAGCAAGACACCTGAGTTAGACTAAGAGTGGGCTTGTCTGCCTGACTGTAGACATGCAGACCCAAACTGCAATGAAACAGACTTCAAATAAGACTCCTGACCCCATTCCTCACACAAACTACCAGTATTGGACCTAACTTTCCATTCTTGATTTTGTGCTCACTTCTACAGACTATTGAATCAAGATTGTACTGTCAGGTGCTTTGAAGAAATGTGCATTTTTTTTCTGTCAGAAAACTTTGCATCAACACTTTGTTTGTAAAGCTAAAACTGCCAGTTGTGCTTGACAGAAGATGGAATTAATTAATTCTTTCTCATTATCTTCTGTTGTGGTGAAGAAAGATTTGGGCTCATCCCTGTGATTGGCAATTACAAATAGAGCAGGTTAAAAAGAATGTTTGTGTTTCCTTGCACTGCTGGGAAACTGTTTTCTTATTTATAGGCTGCTGCTGTCTTGAATGGACACATCTCAACCTTGTATTTATACCAGAAAAATATAAGTGCAGATCTTGTAAATTCTACAGAGCAGAGTCAGATATTGCTCTTCCTTGGACAGCAGAAAGGTGCAGGTGAACTGATGCATGGTATGAACCATCTTATTTCTAGAAACATAGGTGATCCAGCAGAACGGACCATTTGAGACCAGATACTGGGTTCTTCTAGGGTTAAAGGCATATTTGTTATCTAAGAGAAGAGACTCAGCAAAAGCAACAGGATTAGTAACTTTATATTCAAGTTAAAATTACTGCTCAGTATAAAGCTTACATAATCTCACTTTTAACAGCAGGAGATCAGAAACAAGATACAGATGTTTAGGACAAAGAGACCTGTCTTCACCTAAACTTAGCTGTGCTGCATGGTGATCATTTTCACTTATTTCAGAGGGAGTTCTTATAGGGTAAACTACTGCTCAGTTAGAGAAGATGCATCAGGGCCTGGCCTTTGTGAATAAGTTTGACAAATTTAGAAAATGACATATAATTAGGAAAAAAATATAGCATTTTGGTTTGCTTTTAAAGTACTATTTGTTTTCCCAAAAAAGCAAACCACTAGAAAAAAAAATCCAGATATGGTATATCCTCTGTGGTTATTCATATATTATCTCCTCCAAAATTAAAACAGGTAGTGAAATGTTTCACTTTTCAGCTCACAGTTTTCAAGCTTGCCAGTAAGTTACTTTAGTGATGTTTCTTAGCCAAGCTATATACTTGAAGCTATATACTTGAAAAACTACAATCAAGATTTATCTCTGTGATATGGAAAGAGATAAACAATACTTTGAAAGCAAAAAGAAAGAAAGATAATAGAATATGATATTGTTGTTGTGTTATTGGTCTATATTTTGCATCTGAAAGTCTTAACACTTAAGGAAAGGTCATAGTTAGAAGGTAATATCAAACGACACCAGTCACATTCCAGCCAATTACAAATATATGCATTACAAAGATAAGAAGTTCTATCTCTTGAGGAATTTTTTTTTTTGTTTTGAGCCCTGTTGCACGGAGTCGGGTGAACTGGTCATAATTATCCAGGCTGTCTCATGTAAAGACCCTATAACACAAAACCTTGATTTTTGCTTGATCACCCTCTCAAACTTACCGGTCAATACAAACAATCAAAGATTTAAGAGTGCCTTTCACTTTGCACTTGTTAATTGAACACAAGTGAATCATAGATTCCCATGGAAAATGGATCATGAATTCGTCCTTCACAGCTTTTCACAGTCACAACACATGCTCTTTAAAATATGTCCTGCTGATGCAGTGCAAACATCCTAACACTTGTGCCTGTGGTATACTAAACATAGGCTTAAAAGGGTATAAAACAACAGTTGTGACAAGATCCAAAGATAGTAAGAAAATGCCGTTTGTCTTCTGTAGGACTGTGGAATTTATCACCTCATTTCTCCTTGTTCTCCTTCAGCTGCTTATATGCTCCATGATGTGCATTGCCTAAAATTGAAATTTAAAGACTAATCCTAAGGCAATGAATGTCTTAATGTTCTCAGTGAATGTGAAGTGCTCATATTCCCTAGTACTTTAGACAACATCTAAAGCTGATGGTGATGCCTACGTTGAATGCTTGTATTCAAGATCTGAAGCTTCATAATTTTAGCTGATAGTACCCTTATTACCTGCTGCGGCATAACTGAGTGAGAGGGCAGACCCGGGATACGGTAACTTTTCCAGCCGGATGATCCAGTTGGCTGCAGCTCTGTGGAAGCGGGACAGCGTGGCTGGCTGGGGAGTCTGCACAAAGCTCGAGCTATGAGGGTAGCTGGAGGCCTGGAGGCCACAGCAGTCTAAACTAACCTCCTTTAAAAATGCAGCTACTGAAGCATGCGTGCATTTTCAAATACTCAAGCTATTATTTGGTTCCTTCCACTCCTCCTCAGAGGAAGACGCATGAACAACGAGTATTTTATTATTATTATTATTATTACTTTTCAGTAAAGTGCTTTCCCAAGGAATTTAGCCATCTTTTTTCAGAGAAAGTGATGTAGGTACCAGGGAACCCATAAACATTTTTTTTCACAAATCTCATCTTGACAATAAAGCCATAACACCAGTGGAATAGAGCATGAAGAGGGAATAAAATTCCATCAGGGCTTAAATTAACTTTCATATTACCTACAACTCAGTACTTATTGCTTCTGTGGCAAAGTTATTACTTACTTGTATAAGATTTTAAACTGTAACATTTTAAGGAGGCAGCCTTATCTGTAGAGACATTCGAGCTGTGAAAAAAAAGCAAAGGGTAGGAAATCTGAAAAGATTCAAGTCTAAGCCTCCAAATGTCAGGTTATGCATTCAAACTCTCTTGCTTGCAAAACTAAGCTTGAAACGTAGCAAAAAAGAATTTCTTGTGAAATTTCTTGCACAGTCTAATTCAACAGGTCCTGGAAAGCCTCTTTTTGAAAGGAACGCTACACTTTCATGTCAAGTCCTGCTGGAACATGAAATTATGGAGACATAATGAAAAGATGAGAGTGAGTTTTTCTTTCTTTGTTTTGTTTTTAAATGGCATCTAAACCAATTGATCCTCAGCAGCTCTCAGTTTTTGGCAGTTCAGTTTGAGTTTAAATAATGTTCACGGCTGTTTTGTCCTTTATTCACACTGTTGAAATATTCTGTTCACAACATACACCTAGTCATAGATAAAAATAATTGCCATGTTGAATGTATTTTAACTATTCATGGAGATTGCTTGGATTTTCCAGATTCCTTTTCCAAGAACAGCAATGAGTTTTCCCATAGCTTAGCTATAGCCTCTTTTTAAGAATATACCCTTAAGAAACACTCTATTGGATCAGAGCAATTGTCTTTGATAGTGCAGTAGAGATCTCATTTAGAGACAGCACCTAAGCCTGGCCAGTGTCTGCAGACCCTCCCCTGTACCCCACTTAGCCTCCGAAGTCACCAGATTAGGATGTCAATGTACATATCTCTGTCTTGTCTCTCTAGTCTGTTAAACCTGTTTTGAATCTGTTGCTCATCAATCTGTCAGGGATTATCTGGGATATTTTTATTTATTTATTTATTCATTTTTACTATATTTTTGGCTGAACAAAAGTCTCATCAGCTACCTGGTAGGTGAAATAACATGTTCCCAGTCTGGGAACTACTCAAGACAGGAAACTCACATATAGCTACAAGTCATAATTTCCTAAAGGATTTTGTGACTGTGAGTATCTGAGAAATGAGGGCAAAGGGGCTTGGTGCTCAGGAATACTAATCATTCACAGAAATTCACACTGCGTAAAAATACCTCACATGGTACTAGAAACAAAGGCAATCAAACCGGTTATAACTTGGAGGAATTTTAGCCACTAGCAATACTAAGTAAGGATTAGAATATATTTACATCCAGTGTAGGCACCTTATTTAATGGGGAATTAGGTTAATGAAGACAGATGACAAAAGGAGACAGGACAGTTTGAAACCAAGGGCTTTGTGCAACTTTGACATAGGTGTGTTGAATGGCCACTGAAGTCAATGAGATACTCTCAAGTTTATGTCAGGGTTGAATATACTTCCTTTCACTGAGAAGAGAAAGGGTGGAGAGCTGAATTCAGAGACTTTATTTGTTTGTTTTTGGAAAACAGCGATGGTCCCATGAAATTTTCGATGTTATCTCAAAGCCTATGCTTTTAAAACCAATAGACTTTATGAGCAGAGACATTTCATGCACTTAGCAAGCACAATTGCAGCTGAGGGACAGCGCCTGGCCTATGGGTTTGCATGTCTGTAGTAGAAATAAACATGAGGAAACACAGAGAGATAAAGGCTTGTTCAAGGCAGCGTAAGTGGAATGGAAATATGAATCTTATGTTTCTCTGTTCAGCTCTCTAATTGCAGCAGTCCTAGAGGACCTGCTGTTGGGAACCCGTCCCCATTTAGAGCTACAACGGGAAGAATATTCATCCCCTAAATCAACAACTGGAGAGTGAGCACTGCAAACAAACATTTTCCCAGTCCTAATTTCCTTTCTCTCTGAGCACTTTCAGCTGCTGGGGATCTGAGAAATGAAGTAATGAGATGGAAGGAGTACTGAATGTCCCCCCTAGCTTTTCACTTGGGCTATGGATGCATTTCTTTTCAAATGGCCAGAGAACAGTTTGCCTCTTTCAAAGGCCTCTTGATTTGTAATTTGTCATTTTTTTAGGCTATGAAATGACAAATTAGATCTCACTTTGACAAAATGGGATATTACTTCATATTTGCGGCTGCGTAATGACATCCCTGGCTATTGTGGCTTAAGATGTATTGATTGCTTTCACAGTCTCTGTAAGAAAACTCCTGCTGAAGATCAGTGACTTTCCTAATCCTTACTGGAAAACCAAGTATCAGTTGTGGATAAGTTACTAGAAGGTTGCAGAAAAAAAGAAAAGAAAAAAGAAAAAAAAAAAAGGCATAGTATTTGGGTTCTATTTCTCTGCTTTCCAAAAACATTTAGTAGGAATGCTGTTTGTAAGTGGAGGTAGTAAAATATGTCTTTCTTATGCTAACAGCCATGTTTCTGGTATGTAATACTTGCACTACGGCATTTCCCTCTTATCAGATATCAATGCACCAACATAACAAGAGCCATGAAGCAATGACAGACAATCACTCCTAGGCTTCGTGTGAGCACATTCTGCAAAACAGCCCAGTTTCTTCAAATAGGAGGATCTCACCTGCACACCTAGACACTCTCCAGCCACGGGATGGCTCTTGGGGCTGGTGGCTTTTCTGCTGAGGACGTGTCTTCTGTGTAGATCAAGCATTTTGCATGCACAGCAACAGTAACGAGCTACATCAGCCTAGGAAAATGCTTGGTTCTCATATCACACAGGCAGTTTGCCTCTGCCTCAGTTCCTCATTTTAAATAGAACAACCTAATTTTAAGTGGAACAGTAACTGCAATTCTCTGCGTTACGGGGATGCTGTGAAATCTAATTACATGAAAGACTGTGAAGTACTCAGATACAACAGCGCTTGAGGGTGAGTAAAAACATAAGTATATCTCCTATAATGCTAAGCAGTGTCCAGAAACTTAAAAGCATCACACGCCAGTCAGCTTTTATATGATGCAACTGCATGGTCTGCTAGTTATTGCTAAAAAAAAAAAAAAAAAAAAAAGGCAAAACCAATCTCACTCAGAGCCATTGTAATTTTAGTCCCTAATTCCAGCATGACCCAACCTGTATGATCTAGTTTATCTGTCTCTGAAGCCAGGTATCTGCTGTCATCATACACAGCACAGCCATTTCTTGAGTATTTTTTGCAAAAAAAAAAAAAGGGGAATGATTTTACTGCTTTCTTCATAGTTTATATTGGCAAAATGTATTGCAGAGGGAAAGAAGGAGAGTGAAAAAAAATTAATCCAGTTCATCTTCCTTCTGATCCTAGGACAAATTTTATAACATGAATTATTTTAGTCCAAATATTCAGGAATGATTTGAAGTCTATTTTAAAGTACTCTGAGTCCTACCCTGGGGAGCTCTTATACGGCAGTAACTATTACTGTGAAAAGCCACATATTGTACACTTAAGCAATAACTTTGTGGTTTTTGCTCCATTCTTAATATGTAGGCATATTTATATTAGCAATGTAAATATAAGTCACAGTATCTCTCTTACATTAGTTTTGAAAGATTATTTCCCTTCAGGTCTTCACTTACTGCCTGGACATAATGTTTCTTTTTCCAAAAATACCTAGATTAAGAATGTAGATGAAGTAATATATATCACATCTATGGCACAAGAAAAAACATGAGACCCTATCAACTTTGCTATTAGTTGTATTAACCTATTAACCTATTTATGATAAGACAGATCTAACTTTACACCAAGTCAAACACCAAGCCAAGGCTCAGTTGTGTAACCAGATTGGATTTACTACAAAAACTATAATTTGCAGGAAACACATCTCATTTTTCAGACCTTGATATCTGCATGATACATGTTTTTGATAAAACATTTTCTTGGCATAATCCTTATTTACCTTACAACCTCTGTAAAAAATGACAGTTTTGAATCCAATATATATGAAAAAGAGGAAGCCTATAAGAAGAGGAACTTGTATTAAGCCAGATGGCTTTGCTGATAATAAAAGATAATCTAAATGTCATACTAACTCTGATTCAGACAGTATGAATATCCAACAAGATTCAGAATTAGAGGTTGCACTTCTCAAAACTGGGCATGCACACATATAACTGCAAAGTCTTCAAGATGGGCCATCTAGTCATGTAACAAGGGTTAGTATAAGCAGAATCCTAAGAATGAAAAAAATGCCAACTAAAGAATCACAGAATCCCAGAATGGTTGAGGTCGGAAGGGACCTCTAGAGATCATCTAGTCCAACCCCCTGCTCCAGCAGGGACACTCAGAGCACGGGGCACAGGGTGGCATCCAGGTGGGTTTGGAAGATCTCCAGAGAAGGAGACTCCACAGCCTCTCTGGGCAGCCTGTTCCAGGGCTCTGTCACCCTCACAGGAAAGAAGTTCTTCCTCACATGGTGATGGAACTGCCTGGGTTTCAATCTGTACCCATTACCCCTTGTCCTGTCACTGGCCATCACCAAGAGGAGTTTGGCCCCTTCCTCCCTACCATCATTCCTTAGGTACTTATAACGCTGAAGTGTTTGAAGCTTAAATTTGCTACATAGCAGCTTTTTGCATCCACCCAGTATGCCAATCCTTTGTGGCTATCCTGGAAGTTCTTCTTTTTTTAATATTTTTTTTCCCATAAATATTTGATGACCAGAATGCACTCTCTGATCTCTTTATTAGGGGAAACAGATATACTACACTAACCATATTCATAAAATTACTGCAGGGGAAGCATTATAAGATACACAACTCTGACAGGACTTTATGACAACAGGACACACTTTTTTATTTAACCTCCCTGCTTGGAAAGGTACTGGTAACATTAGGATACTGATTGAAATTTATAGTGCGAATGTAGTGCTGGACACTCTTCACTACAGATTAATTCCTTAGTTTGTGAATTATATCGGATGCAATCCTGCAAAAATTTACACACAGGTTCACTGTGTAGCCCATTTCCAAGAAATCAATAGCAAGACTCCTGCTGATCTCAGTGGAGCCAGGATTTCAGCTGCTGCTTCCAAACAGGGTAGCGTTGCAGAGCTGAATCCACACCAGCTTTTAGCAGCTGTAGGGTCTAAGGCCAACCCTTTGATATAAGCATCACATCCTTTTTTTTTTTTCTTCACTTTTTTCCCCTCTTCTTAGCATATTCTGAGATACTGTTGATATGCTGACAGAGAAGCAGAGAAGTTGCCTGTTTCAGTGAGACAAGCAGTGACTCAATGAGAAGAGATAAATCTTACATCCTGATAGATAAATACTGAAAGAAGCATTAACTGCTGAGAATAGAAGGCAATTATTTTTTCAAAACCCAGGACTGTATTTGTTGTCTGGCAAGAACACGAAGTTTTTTTGCATGTGCGTGTGAACACACACACACACAAATCAGAATTTTTACTACTACAAACTGATAAGGACTATGAGCTATATGGTAAAATTCAGCCATGGGCTGAATAAGTGTAAAGCTAATGAAATCTTTGAGATTCATGGAAATCTTATAGGCAATACTGGCCTTAGACTGACCTTGCCACATAGAGATTATTTTTACATCCAAACAGAAGATGAGGAGGCAGATAGGATCGGAGACCTGAATGCTATCGTTTTTATTTGACCGAGGCTTTCCTTTGCCTTTAGGTCTGGGAGTCAGCCTCAACCAGTATGAGAAGTTCTGTGTTCGAACCTAACTAGGTCATCTTGGAGTCATTCCTGTTTACAACTCTGGTTAATGTTAGGGATGGTGCAGATTTGATTTTCTGTGGAATATGGTTCTGCACTAACTGCGCAGATGGATCCACATCAAACCTCCATTCCTGGCTTGCCCATTTTCTGCAGAAGGTTGGAACAAGATCCAGATCTAAATGATACAGCTGCCCCTCATTCTTGTGCAAAACCCATACTTTAACTAGCAATGAAGTTTGGAGTACGCTCGCATTCTGGTCACTGTGGCCTGCGCCCTCTCCTACTATGCGTTACTTAGGAAAGACAGAGAGAGTGCATCCGTCGTGAGGCTATGATTGCCTTGACCTAAGAAAGACTTGCAGTAGTCTGAAATACAAAGCAAGAAATGATCAAAGAAAAACCACTGAAGTGTGTGAAGCTTACTCCTGCTGACAGTCATTTTTTAACAGGAACTGGATGATGTGGTGGTGCGTCTCAGAAAATGAGTACGACTCAGATTTGTAAATAGGATGAGGCTTCTCTGACAGGTTTGTCAAATGCCCTGGACTCCACTGTCCATGCTCAGCCACAATTTACTGTGCTCCCTGGAGCACATCTCAGCCAAGCTGTTAATCAGTGCTCTCAGCTGTGCTGGTGAGTGAGCTTAGTAGTCAATATCCAACAGCCATTCTTGAGTCTACCACTAGAAATCAAGAATATCATGAATAAAAATATCCTGAGGCTTCCCTGGGTCTTGAAGAGCAAAGAACAACTACTGATTTGGTTGAATTATATCTTTTTCTCCCCTTCCTCACAGGGGTCCTTTCCAGCTCCTGCTTCTCCTTGCCTGTCTTGCCTTGAATTTGGAGATGCCTCCTATGCCTGGTGGCAGGGCAGCAAGGGCCTGGAGGAACTGCCAAAAGATATGAGAAGAAGGGATAGTTCTTCCCCTTGGGAACTGTGTTCCAGATGTATCTGGGGAAAATATCTGGCCCACAGTGACCTGCACAGCCACCAACCAGCCCACACAAGAGGGGCTGCAGGTAGGAGCCCTTGGCCTCGAGTCCCAGAGAGGGTGGATGCACCACACTGCTCCTTGCAGAGGAGGGCTGCTTGTAAAGATGAGGGTCCAGCAGCAGAGTGAGGAAGTCCTTTAATCTGCTCTGAAGATGTCTTTGCAGCTTCAATGCTGTATGCAACCAGAGAAGCCACGGTCTGGCCTCACTGACCCCAGTGCCAGCTCCAGAATGCAAATGTCAGTGTGTCAAACTGCAGAAAACAGCACATTTTACAGCCAGTTTGGGGGATTGACTGAAACCACTTTGTTTGTTGTTTGCTGTTCCCTATCTGCATTACGGATCAGTTCATTACCTACTCTCCCCACATGACTGAAAGTTCACAATGTGCAGGTTGAATAACCTTGCAGTAGCATTAACACATGTACGTTATGTGTCCACACGAGGAGAGAGTGACAGTTTACCTCCAACATAGCACATTTTATTCAGGAGAAGATTTCTCGTTAAAGACAGAATTCATTGAACTGAACAGAGCTACCAGCTCTGTCTTGCTAACTCTGTTACATTCAGTGTCAATTATTCATTCGTGGAATAGGCAGCAGCCGTAAGAATGAGCCTGCTTTACAACTTAACAGAGCTAGTGGAATTTCAGGGTTCCTACTAGTGCTCACATCACCACCAGAAGGTGCAGAGCGTCTCCATTTAAAAAACTAGATGGACAGACAAATTGAGAGAGGGGGCCCTGATGAGCTGACTGAACAGTGCACAGACTAATGTCTTTGAGCTGTGAACAGATCCGAGGAGCTTCTGGCTTCAAGTTCTGCCCTTCTCTCTGGAAAATACCTCTGGGATCGCTGCTCTCCTCTGAGCCCTTTCTAGGTGGCTAAGTCAGGTGTAAGTTGTTTGCTCAGTAAGCCACAATTTTCTTATACAAATGGTCTGTTTAAATAGTCTGTCTTAGATTCCTGTCTCTACTTCTACCACTTTATTTGAGTTTTCCTTGACTTACGCAGAAAAAGTACAATAAAACCAGGCTGTATTGGGGGGTTAGGGGTTTAGGTTTGGGGGTACATGTAGCTTGGAGGCCTTTTTCCTATAGGTATCAGTAGCTTTCACACGATGGAGAGATATTTCTGGAAGGAAGATTTGTGCCCAGGGGAAGATGAGCACCGCACAAAGACTCCTTTCCCCTTGGTTTGCTCATGAGAAGTTGAAGAGTTCTTGAAGAGAGCTGTAGCATCCCCATGAATGGCAGTGGGCATCAGGTGAGAGCCTGCACATCTGGTGGTGGCTAACTCGGAGACATCTGAGAGGAAGAGCAGAGCTCAGAGGAACCCATGCAAACACCGTGTGTCCCAGGCAAAGAGGTGTCAGAGGGAAAGGAAAGCACGAGAGCTGGGCACAGCATAAAACGACGGAGCCCAGCGCAGCCCCCACAACGTATAGTGTGGGGCTGCTGCCCGTGAGCAGCTCTTTGCCACCACACAAACTGGAATTTGTGGTGTCAGCCTCCTGCCTTCACCAAAGAGCTGTGCTGGCTACAGCCCAGCAAATTTTCTTCCTGGATCTGAATAGTAAAGTTTTCGTGGAGAAAATGAGCCTGGAGAAAATGAAATCTGGTTAAATTGCACACATAATTTAAGATGCTAGAAAGCTGGAAATAATGCTGCGATAAGGTCAAAAAGTATTTTCATATATTCCAAATTAAATATATTTTTTTTTTTAAAGTTTTGAAGAATGACAGTTTTAATTGAAACACCTAACTCTGTGAAAGCAATTTTTAAGCAAATGATCAGGTTAGGAAGTCTCAATTTTGGTCCAGCATGGTAGAACCCTCTGCTCTGCTTTTAATTTTTCATCCTGACTAAAGAACCAAAACAATCTGCCATTTATCCTGCTCCAACACTTACAATATGGCCAGCTTCCTTCAAACAGAAGATTTTTTGCAATATTTTTTCCTCTCCTTCCCTGCCCACTGTCATCTTGGCCACATACTCGCTGCAGGGACAGCACAGGCTTGGCGTACAAACTCTCTAGCAGACATAGACCAAGATCTCATGCCCTAGAAAAAGAGCTGTTCGCTATGAAGAAAGTAAAAACCTTCCCAGAGTCAAGACAATCCAGATGAGTTCACTGGAGGCATTTGCTGCATTTTATCACCTTGCTTGGCTTGATAATATTTAACCCTCCTGATCTTCATAAAAGTATTACAGAACTGCTTACAACTGGAGGAATGCCACTACAATTATTGCAGTAATTTGGCCTTTATGAAGCATTTAATGAAATAAAAATGTATGGGCAGCTGAACTAAGATAAATACATCTGCTCAAATAATTAAGTTTATGAGAATATCTGGTTCTTTTCTTTGAGAATAGGTACCATTCCCAAGGATTCAAAGACCAGTAGAAGGTTATGTTTTCTAACTTCTATGTTGCAAACCTATTCCTGCAAATGTCCTTTATCTTCTAACAAATTTTTTTCTCCCCTTCTAGTTCAACTCCCAGCATGTTTTTTAGCAACCTGAAACACTGAAGTTCCACTAATATAGGAGATTTGGGGCTTGAGTGATGGAGGATCCATGTGCTTTTATAGTGCATAATACACCACCTGTCTTGGCCAGGCAGTGACAGAGGGACCTTGCTGGTCCGTGGCTCTGTAGCCAGATTTTCCACCTAGGAGTCTGCAGACAGCAGAACCTTTGCTGGAGATAACTTGCTGTGTGACACTAAAGCCCCTCTTGCCTCACTAATAAAACAAAAAGCAGTCGCTTCTCAAATGCTGCCAAAGACAAGTAATTCACTCCTTTAGAACAGACTAGGAGTGTTTCCTTTGACATCTAGATGGAATAGTGCTGTCTTCCCTGACTTTTTTTGGAGGAGACTGCGATGTATGCCCTGCCATCCCCTCGACACCAAGAGTCCATTCTCAGGGCATGATTTGGTCAGAGAGGGTTTTCCAAACTAACTTCAATGTAGTTATTTATTGCTAGTGGCAAATTCTGCCCTGACAGAGACCTCATTGGGATGGGCCAAGGCACAAGGCTCTGATCTTGAAAGCTTCCTCTTGTCTAGGCGGGTGCCTTGGTATCCCTGCTTGCAGCACTTGCAACTGCTAAGCAAAAGAAGTAACTGTTCTTTCAGATTGTATTTAATCATATCTAGCCTTGATATCTTGGGAGTACTAGAGAACCCTTCCTGATGTTGGATGAGAGAAAAGAGTTGTTTTCCTTTTCTTTTTTTGAGCACAGATATTCTATTATAGATTATAGATATAGATACTCTGGATATCATCGGCATTAAATTAAATCTGGTTGCTATGTCTACGGAAGTCATAACTAGAAGAGAATATGGAAGCAAGCAGATTATAGTCTTTGTGTGGTAGGTCCTGGATTTGTTTGTTTGGTTCAGCCTACTCTTTGGAAAAATCAGTAAAGTAATGCCACTATTTCCAGTAAGATCATTTCTGAATACTGATATATAAAATAAAGCAAATACTGTGTGACTTTTCAACAGTTTCTGAAGATGTGCTATATCATTAACTAAATATAGTCAACATAGTATAGTTTTAAAATTGGGACTGTGGTATTTAAAATACCCCACAAACGGAGATATGCAATTAAAACTCTGCAGAACTTGTACATGTTGCTAGAAGTAATTAATATTTTCCAGATTTTCTCCTCAGTCAGGAAGCCCAGCAAATAACGCTTCTCTTCTTTTCACTTTTAAAGGAAATGAAGATCCTCTACAATTGCTCATTTCCATGAGCTAAAGATTCCAAGAGCACTTCTAACAGAGCAAGATCTGCAGCACAAGTTGTAGCAGCAAAACCATGAATGACTTATCTGATGTTACATTAAGGGCCATTCTCTCCCTAGGCTGGATGGAAACTCTCTGTCTTAAATAACTCATCTGATTTATTAACACCCTCACGATCTGCAGCGTCATTTCTATAACAAAAAGTCTGAACCAAAATAGCAACTACAGAGAATTTCCAGATGTGATCCCTTGCTCTCAGCGTGCAGCTTGGCATGTACTTACTGCACTTGGTGTTTAACAGTTACATCACTTCACTCCATCTTTCTGGAAATTTATCCATTTCTAGTGATATAGAACTGTCCAAATCAACCATGAGAAGGAGGCATTTACTCTGTCTCACCAGCAGTTTGGTTGTTTCTTCAATGATAAAGATGTTTCTACAATTTAGTGCAGAATGTAAAAATACAAGCATCAAACCACATAACAAAATTTGAGTGGTGCAATAAACTATCTTTTAAAATGTTGGGGCAATGGAATGAATTTTCTTTAGACAGAGATGGTATATGCATACATATGTAGCATTCTCTGGTGGAATGTGATGACCAAGACCTTCAGCTGGCACACTCTTTGTTCACGTGCCATGGTGTGATGCTATCTGGAGCCTCAAGAGCACTGCAGACATTTCAGCATGGCAAAGCAACCTCTGCTTCCTCCTAATCCACTTCCCCAAGCCACCATCAGGGCTGCTCTATCGTTTCATTTAGCGCTGGGCCTGACTCCTATGTAGCCAGAAGGACCCTCAAGACAGTGAAGTGTTAGATGTTGTGTAAGTACTCGAAAGCTACACTTTTTTTTTGTCATATGTTTTTGTTTTTTCCACCACTCATCCCTCTCACTTTGTTCTCTCATAGGCAAACAACTAAATATGCTGCTGCTACATCTTTTCTTTCCTAAATCTGTCATTCCCAGCAAATGCCCAGCTGCTTTGAGTGGTCAGTGTTGACTATAACATACCTTTCTCTTTAATCTGGCAGTGCTGCCATAAGCAAAACTGTTTCAAA
This sequence comes from Eudromia elegans, assembly GCA_003342815.1. Taxonomy (NCBI): domain Eukaryota; kingdom Metazoa; phylum Chordata; class Aves; order Tinamiformes; family Tinamidae; genus Eudromia; species Eudromia elegans. The sequence goes on along the minus strand of PTEX01000260.1, from coordinate 265,166 downwards.
ATAGATAACAAAACAAAGACTTTTTTTGATATTGCACACTCAGAGCATGTCTCACATTCCTGCAGTCTTCCAGCTGACACTGGCAGGCTCATCTCCATATCCCTCAGAGGCAGGTTTGTGTTAGATATACTAGGTTATGGATGTAAAATTGGGGTAGTAAAAGCTGGATCCACAGAAATTTTAGGTACCTACATTTCTTTTTTGAAATTAAGAAGAAAACTTTGATTCTACCTTTGTATGTCTGGAGATGAGGGGTTTTCTGTGAGGTCCTACTAAGCCCTATGGAGGAGCAGGGATAGGAAACTGTTTTCCTGGGTATTGACTAACGCTTTTATTCAGTGAGTCCAGAAAGTCTGCTTAAACAAGGAGGAACTGCTGTCCATAAATGGCAGGAGCTAATTTCTTTTTGTTCTGAGCCAACTTATTCTCTAAATTTGCAGACCAATATTTGTGCAGCATTCCCCATCCTTGATTTGGAGTCACCAAATATAATTCTATTTGTTATTTGCTTTTATATGGTGATTTGTTATACACCTTTTAGTTTGTATACTAAGAACTTTACTTATCTAAGTGTTCTACAAATCTAAGTTCTTCAAATCTAAGTTATCTAAGTTCTACAAATTGTATTTCTGTCTTTTTCAAATATATTCTTACTTGTATTATCTGGAAGGTGGTCACCATCATCTATATAGTTGTGAATTTACAGTAAGAACAGGGAGTTTTTCTATCACTGGTAAATGTGGTGTTTTGTAGGGCTGTGCGATACTCTGTTGTTTGGCAGATTCTTCAGAAAACAGGCCGTGTTTCCACCACAAGTACCTACAAAGGATGCATATATGAATGTGCACAGTACAACAGGGAGGCCTTCAGCGGCAGCGGAGAATACAAAGAGAAACAGAAGTGTCTTGTGAAAAATTGGCATTAACTTCTGTTCCCTTTTGTATTTGTTTCTGCTGTTATTGACTATAGAAATTTCTTTCTTTAGCCTTAAAAATACGGAATAGTGTGAAGCAGAGGATATTGCTGGTCAGTGCAGGTTTTAGTGGTTGAGGACTCATTCTGCTATAGAGGAGGTGGTGATCTGAAAATAATCTATTCCCCTTCAACCCCCAAACTACCAAAAGATATTAAAAGTTAAATGTCAAACTCAGAGTAAGCTCCTGCCTACTTTTTGTTACCAGAAGGACCTGAAACTATTAAAGTGAAAAGTACAAAAATCTCAGAGCGTTGTCCTACTCAGAGAAATGTTCATGCTGAATAACTCTTTATTCCATGTCACTGATGTTCATGGGCCACCCTAGAAGACTTTCAGGGATGTGCTGCAGAATCTCAACAGCTCATAAGCATTTCCTTTTTTTTCTATTTGCTTCGAAGGTGGAAAAGAGAAAAAAAAAATCACTTTTTATAGTGGCTTAAAAATAGGAAATGCATGGACATTTCTGGTTCTGAAATCTAAAGTTGTTTAGAGTTTTTCTATGTTTTCTTGGCTGACTTGGTTCTGTGCAGCTGAAAACCTTGTCACAGATAAACAGCTAAGTGAAGTAGCATGAGAAACAACAGTGCAGCCCAGGCCAATGCACAGCAGGAACAGCAGGAACGCGCAGCGTATGACAACACCCTTGTCACATCTGCTAGCTTAGCTTTAGCTCATGAGCCTTCCTTTGGCCACATTAACATACCTCCCGATTTGAGAAAGTATTTGCAACATTGAAGAATTTTAAATACTGTTTCCATTATGATCATCCATTTCACCTGCATGAATTTCTGGTCCTCTGATTATATACATATATCAGCTCTCCAGTCACTCACTGAGTCTTCCAGGACAGAGAGCTATGACTGATGTTCAAAAGAAGTAATGAAAGTAGCTCTAAACCTTGTCTACTGAAAAACTTTCAGTCTAAATTATAATGCAGGGCACATGGTCATTTTTCCAGGCAGTACAATATTGTAAGGCTTATGGGTGTGTGTATGTGTGTATATATTTTTATTTGGATAGGTATTAGGTAGGAGGAAAAGAGGAATAATACTTTGCAGCAATAGGCAGTTTTTTGTGAGTGTCTTTATGTGACTGATTTTAGGCTGTATTTTTTAATTCTGAGTAGGTGGCGTGGCTAAGTTCTCCATCCTATTAGGATTCTAAGTTTAGGTAAATAAGATAACTTGGGAAAACAAGAAGAAGGTCTTTCTTTCTCCCCACCCTCAAATCAGAATAAGGCAAGTTCCTCCCAGGCCCAAAAGACTGTGGGCACTTTCTGTGATAAGCTCTGAAAAAAACTGCATTCCATTTATGCTGTCAGTTCTTACATTCCTTTATAATTTTTTGGGGGTACTTAACATATACTGTATGGAATACTTTCCTCCTTTAGGAAGTATCCATGGTAAGCCCTGCTTATGAAGACCAAGACTTTATCATCTGTGAAAATAAATGGAGGCATGGGTCCATACAGCAATAATGGTCCACCTGGCAAAGTATTGTGTGAAAAGGAGAAAGGAAAAGAAATGAGACAGTGACAGGCACAACCAGTTAATTACATGTGGAAGCATCTAATAGAGAAAAGAGTCTGAGCAGCAGGGCACAGTCATGGAGGAAAAGAAGAAAAAATGTCCTGAAACCTGTGGTGTTAGTACTTTAATGCTTTTAGTGAGAGAGGCTGAACCAGTGCAGTACATCCTGGAGATCAAAGAGCATCTTGCAGAGTGGGAGTTAGGGAGAAACACAGTACAAAGACACAGAGGTAGGCGCAGTGAAAAGGCAGATTTATTAACTAGTAATATTGTACAGAGAAAAAAAAAAGAGAGAAGCCACAGTTACAGCATGGCTGTTGCTGGCAGTGTTCTTGTTTTTCTTTTTTATTATTTTTTTTGTACTCATTTTTTAATCTGAAGAAAAACATAACAGTCAAAAAAGTACACTTAAGGTTACAAAGTACAGCAGCTATCCCCAGCAATTCTAATTCAGTGTTAGCACAGCAGTATATCCCCAATAAAATTGGCTTTTATTTACATTTGCTCACAAAGAAAGTGGGAGACTGAAGCATAATAAAAAAAAAATGAAAACAAAAAACCTCATCCACAACCTACATTCACCATAAAAGCTGCATTTTACACAACATTTTCTTGAACCCCTAAAAAGAGTCATTATTTGCCTGTGGAGTGAGCATAGCAGTGGGGGGCAGGAGGCCTTAAGAAATGTGCTCTTCTGCCTTCATCCTGACCTGCTCTTGCTTGGCTACCCTGATTGCCCACAGGCACAGTGGCCACTGGAAAAGCCAAATGTTTTCAGATGGATTTGTCCCCTATACCTGCCACTAAGCAGTGCCTGCATCCATACCTGTAAAAAAAAGCACAAAACTAGAGCCTCTCCTTTGGCAAAACACCTTAGATACAGGCTGAGCTTAATGCATCCTTGAGGTGATCCCGAACCAGTGCTTAGGTATGTCCTGTGCTTTAAGAAAGTGCTTAAAGCATCAGTGTAGCTCAAGAGCTCTGCTCAGGTGAGCTTTGCATGATTGCACAGAGGTCCTTTTGCACTCGTGTTTGCCTCTCTCTGACGGGACTCTCAGCCTTGAGGGACACTTGTTTGCCTCCTGGCAGATAATTTTACTGGGAATGCCTTCGTACCCTGGATCAACACAGGGTGATGTTCACATTTTCTCCTGCCTCCTTTAAACCAAGAGCAGCAGTCTGTCCTCCTGAAGCACCAGATGCTGACGCACTGGAGAGTCATCGCTAGCTCCAGCAGGCCCACAGGGCTGGCTGCATGCCCACGGGAGTGGGAAAAGCAGCAACAGTCTTATCTAAATGGCAAGATCATAGTGGAAACCCCTGCCTAGACAACACAGGGCACGCTGTACACTGTACAAATAGGTAAAGACAGCGTTCCCCTAGCATTGAACTTGCCATAGGAATCTAGGAAAATGCCTTCCTAAGTGTGCAAACACTGAAGACCAGAAACTGCCACACCTCTTCTATTGGCCTCAGCTGAACAACCCTGAGGTGAGGTTTTCAGTTCCAGTATCTCTTTTCTTCCCTCTATTTTTGCTTAGAGGAGAGAGTTAAAAGGGAAGCAGAGAGAGGAAGATAAAGAAGTGGTTGAGCAGTGTTGGCCGGAGTGACAGTAAATGCAGAGACAGGGACAGGCATGATCTGGAATAGAGACATGCAAAGGGAAAATCTGGGAGGAAAAGCTCTCTGTCTCTTCCAGGTCACGGTTATGTGAGGGTATGAAATTCACCCCAAGCCTCCTCAGGCCATTGGGCATGTGGAGAGTTCCCAGAGGACATTCCTCTGCTCTCAGACACAGTCAGCAAGGAGACCTTGTGCTAAACCCCCTCTCTGCAGCAAAGTGCACCAGTTTCACAACACCACTTTAAAAATCTATTCGATTAAAGGGAAAAGCAGTTAAAGCAGCATAAGCATTACTTGTAGGATATTGTTTAAAGACCAGATTCTCTAAGTAAAAATAATGCACATGCGCAATGTTTATCTGGCTCATTTTATTACCCTAAAAGGAACTGCTTGAGTGCTTAATTTTATGCTCATGGGCATGTCTTTAGGTCTAACAACTTAGTAAATGGATAGTTAAGATCTGGTCTAAGTCATTAACTTAGCCACAGAAGTTAAAAATGTACAAATATACCCAAACAAGTGGACTTGAGTCACATAGGTCTAAAAGAGTAATTAAGCTTGTTCACTTTCAAAGGTACACTAAGTGAGAAAAAAAAATTCTTTTTTCAAAAAAAAGGGGAAAAATTGCAGGAAATTTTTGCAATACTATAATAATAATAAAAACAAAGAAGAGAAACTTTTTGCAAATTGGGGAAAAAATTCAAGGATTTGTCAAAAGTTTGCACTTACGTGGTCTATGGTTGAATAGCATTAGTGGAACCACCACAGCAAGAAAGGGTCTTTGAATTCATAAGGAAAGAAACTACAATGCTGTTGATTTTAAATACAAGTGGGACATTTTAAAGAACTTCATGCACTTTTGTCACTATTTACAAACTAAGTTATTATTATATATTTATATTACAGATTGGGTTTATATGCTTTTTGGACTATATGACAATCCATTCATATTCTAAACTTAATAAATTCAGTCATTTTATGCAACTTATTCATTTAGATACTGAAATTATAGTCTACTTTTGTTGGATATTGTCATAAACGGTGACTTCTGACTAAGTGCAGAGCTAAACTTTATTCTTGCCACCCAAAATTCTCATGAAACATGAGCAAGCCTTAAACTTTCTAATAGAAAGAGAGAACTGCTGGAAACTGATTGAGCTTAGGTGTAAAACACCACATTTATAACATATGGGAAAATCCTCTACTTTAGTTCTGTGAATTGGTTTGTTCTACTCTTTCCAGTGTCACCATCTGCTGTATCTTGAGATGTCATATTGGATAAAGTAGGACAAAGTGATAAAATATGATATTGTTTTCCTCATTCAGCTATACCTCTTTACTGAAAGTACTATGGTGGCTCTTGATGAAGAAGATTTTGTCCAGCTATGGAAAGCAGAAATTCATCTTTTTCTGTGTTCAAAAAAAAAAAAAAAAAAGAGAGAAGAAAAAAATACTAATAAAAAAGATTTAGATGTCTTTAGGTCAGTATACTGGATTCTACTCTTACAACTTTACTCTTTAAAAAGTGTTGTGATCCTGCTTCCTGAAGAAAAAGGTGGTTAGGTCTACAAAAGATCCCAAGAAGCTGGGCATTGTTCACCAAAGTATGAAAGAGTTCAAAGGCTCAATGTCATGAGTAGGATGATATTCAGAAACTCAATCCCACCTAGGATTTGTATCTTGTTATAAAAATATTTATTCCTTAAAAAAATACACAAATGTAAAATACTACATTTTTTATGATATCCCCATTTACTTTCCAAGTATGCCATTTGAATGTTAGATTGAGTCAAAAGGTAAAACACCCTTATTTTTCTACCAACTCTGTATGCTATCTTTCTGCTCCTACTAAGTTGTTGCTTCTCAGTAATCCTACCCATAGAGAAGTCAACTTAGAACAAGAAAGAACTGACTTAACAGATGTCTGAGAAGTCCTACTTAATATTTGCTTGTGAATACCTTTGCAGTAGTAGCAATGCTCACTCAGGATCTCATCCTAAGAGATGCTAAGCACCATTTATTTGTTTGTTTATTTATTATTTATTTCTCTCAGCAGAAGTAGCAATGCTTAGAATCAGCCTCTCAGATTACGCCACTCTGGGCAAACTCAGCAACATATAAAATTGGTACAGATACACAAATAACACCCAAACTATACCCTGTGTAAATGACTCATGCCCTGATCTTGCAGACACCTATATGAATTCTTTCTGTGAGTTCACTTAAGTTGGTCTACACACAGTAAAGTTAGGCATATGTGCCTAATTTGTTTGCAGAACTGGGGTCTTCTATTGCACCAGTAGAGGTTCTCTTCATGGAGAAGGGCTTGGGCACACTTCTCTTGCTGGGGATTGAAAGATAATGTTGTGTTTATACAGCTTTGGAATACAGCCTGCACTTTTTGGAAAACAAGAAAATAAAGGTACAAAAAGAAGAAGAAAAACTAAGAGTGCTAAGGCAAACTGTCAAATGGCACATCATACCTACTTTGTCATTCATTTATATAACATCACAAAGGCAGACCAGAGGAGTTCTGTAAACATATACCATACAGTACATCAGCCACGGGAAATTAAAAAAAGAAAACAACCCTGTAATTCTTTTCTTTCTGTATTGATATTCTTGTAATTGAAAGAGATTGCCTAGCCACTAATCATAATGCTGTGTTTTCTGATTTGTATTTTTCTTCTGTTAAAAAAAAAAAGAATGAAAGTAAAATGCAGTGGTTTGCAAAAGAAACAGTCTCTGCAAATTAGGGACAACATGGAAGTGGATTCATAGAAACTTAGAAAATACAAAATATAAAAAAGTTTTGTTGGTTACTTTCTCCCAGTCTAGGAAAAGATACACTGAAAAGAGTTGTTTTTTTTTTTTCCTACAAAAGTTAAGGCGAGCAGTTTGTTGTGGCAAAATGTTATCACAGAACCAGTTTCTGACTCTACTTCTTTCCTGTATCCTTCCACTCTGAAATTGAGAGTATATATGTGACTCCAAAAGTTAAATAGACAGGGAGTTTGCTTGAAACAATGCAGAAGAACTCCCATAATGATCCTTATGAAATCTTCCCTGCTTGACGGTAGGTAGAGTGGACCCTTTCCTTCGTGTCTGATTGTGCATATATTTCCAAAGGCTACTTTCTGTCTGAAGGGAAGGGGAAACTTGACCCATTACGAAGCTCAAAGAAGCCCTGGAAAACTATTTACATTCATCAGCCTATGCTAAATCATTTGGATCCCCATATTGTTTGGCTGCAGTCTAATGACTAGAATGGAAAAGCTAAAGTTCAGGCAAGTTTCTTGCACTTGCAGAGAAGAGTGATTAGCGTAAGCATGTTTAAGCTCACATAGTAAGAGTCCAGTTTGATTTGTTTTTGATGTTTTTTTTTTTTCTCCTGATATCAGACATGAAACAACCTTTGATCAATAAAGATAAACTCTTTCCAGATAATCTTCTAAAAACTTCTTTTTTTTTTTTTTTTCTTTTTTTAATCTGTTATGGGCCCATTAACCATGGAGCTCATATGCACATGTGAAAAACACCGGCCTTCTGAGGTACTCAATGTCAACTATAACTTCTGAGCAGTAAGTATTTGGCAGGTTTAAGGTTTAAGGCTTGTGCTCTACTTCTAACCACTAAAGGGCCACTTCTAAACTCTTTGATTTACCACCGTTTACCAGTGACTTTATGACTAAAATGGTGCAATGGTCTCAGACACTCTAGTTTTAGGTCCAGTAAATACCTCCAGGGCTTTTTTTTTTTTTTTTTTTTTTTTTTTTTTTAAGGGAGTAATCTCCAAAATGATGACTATGTGGCTCATGAGAAGAAGATCTGCTGTGGGACCACACAGCTAAAGTGTTGTATGGGCAGACTGGATTAGCAGTGATACCCAATAGCGTTCAGAGTACAAACGACACTTCAAACATCCCATGCATAGAGTTTTGGAAAAAACTCTCTTTAAAAAACAGAGGGATCAGGAGGAAAAAGCAATGTGATTGGGAAGACATAAGGAGATCAAGGTGTCCAGGAAGGCAGGACTTCACTTAGAGTGGAAAGGACAGTATGATATTAAAGGACTGGCTAAACCAGGAGGAGAAGACTGGAATATTTGCTTTTGAGTGTTACTAGTACTGTCAACAGGCCCCTAAGTGAGAGAATTATTGTGAAGAGCACTAAGTGTGTGATGTTTTGCTGGAGGAGCCAGCAGGCACTGCCACTGAGCTCGGCAAGCCTGTGCATGAGTGGCTTTCATGATGGAGGAAGGAGCCAAGAACGGTTTTACTGTTCCTATAAATTTATGTTACAAAATTCTTTTGTGCTTTGGAGTCCCAAACTTGCCTATTCAAAGCTCTAATTAACTCCCTGGGTTGCTTCAGTCATTTCAAGCCCGTGTTTCCCAACCATACGAGCTGCAGAGGTGATCACAGCTGTGTGGGCTGCTACTTGTCAGCTGAGTTGTGGTGCCTCACCGGCTACCTTGGGAATGCAGAATAAACCATGAAATACTGTTAGTTTACATCAGTGATGGTTTTGGAGTCTGGGTACCTCAGCCAAGCTGACAAGTGGTTTACCCTAGCCAAGCTAGGGTAAACTTTCCAGTCCCTTGGAAAGTTGCTTATCCACACCTTGACTTGCTAAGCATGAGGCTGCAGGGGTTGTTAAGAGCACATTGGAGATGAAAAATCATGGCCTCATTTAAAGAAATGTTGAGTTTTTTATCATTTAGCATTTCTGGAAAAACGAAACAAAACAAAAAACAAGCTGCTAATTTCCAACAGTCTTTAACAAGCAGCCGCCGGACATACTATTAAAATACAGGATTGCTGCAGCCGCTCTCCTTTCCTTGATAAAAGTGTTAACCACAGAAGCCTGAGTGAAGTGATGATTTGCAGAGTTTCTGTTGGCAAGTTTGGTCCTTCTCTTATCCAAAACCCCTCAGGGAGGCAGAGGGAGCATATGGAAGTCTATTACAAGTTAAATCAGGCCACTGCACTGGATATTGAGACCGGCATAGTTTTTGCAGTTGTCATATTGATGTGGCTCTCTTTTCCTAATCTACTTGCCTTTTTTTTTCTTTTCTCACAATCACCTGGGTAGTTGTGAAACGTTATGATAACCAGCTCCACAACGATGGATGAGTGACCTAACACAGGAAATAGTTTTTGCATTTTGTGTGTGTTTTTAGTGTGCCATACATTAATCACTGTCATGAACAAGTGTCTTTCCTACTGGCACAGAAAGAAAAGAGTACAGAGCAAGACCTCTGTTTAATCAGATGCTCTGAACTAACAATTAATGCAGTAAAAGCACCATCCAAGAAAGAACAGAAATATTATAGGAAACACCTCAGGCTGGAAAGAGGCTTTTTTGTTGTTTTCCTTCTTTCTTTTTTTTTTTCTTTTTTTTTTTAGTTTTTTTTTTTCAGTTGCTGTTATCATTTTTCTTAAGTCTGATAGTTTCAAAGACACTTCAAAGTAATCTCCAGTATTTTTTTAACAATATCAGAAACTACAATTCCTGATATTTAATCTCACTTCTACAGGTGTAAACCCAGATGAAGTCCACTAAAGTACGTGAAGTTACACTTACATAAAGCCATATGAGACAAAAATTAGGCTCATGATATCTTGCAATGAAAAAAGTTGGTTGCTTTTCCATTGTAGTTAGAATCAAAGGACCAAGACCAAAGAAATCTCTACTGATTTTGGATGCCTTCTTATTTTTACATGTTTAATTTGAGATCTTTTTAAAATGCTCAATTTTCAGAGTGCAGATGAAAAAAATTGCCGATAATCAAATCTTTTTAAAATGCATCCAAAATCATTAGTAAATTTTGAAAATGCTTATCCTGTGGTTTTAGGCTCAACTCCTGAAATAGCAGTTCAAACAAAACTCCAGCAGGCCTTTGCAGGAGTTTTACCTGGATAAGCATCACAGGATCAGACCTATTGTCTCTAAATAGGTAGGTGCACCAGAGGTACACTTAATAAATGATACTTTCCTAAGAGTTAGAAAACAAAAATCTGCTCCTGCCCCCATTGCCAGCAGTAAGAATTTCACTACCCATTTCAATGGGAACAGGGTCAGACCATGAAGGAAGTTCATTTTCTATTCTAAGGAAATAGAAAGCAATATCTCTCATCTACTGGAGTTTAGCAGGAAAACTTCATGTATAAACATTGGCAGAGTTACTCAAAGGCAAGTAATTAGATCAGTGACTCCATCTCAGTTGGAGTGACAGCTGCATCTCTTTCATGTCAAGTTAATTTCAACTATAATTTAGGGAGATGAAGTATACATACAATACTGTAATCTGGAAGATTTATATAAGGCAAAATCATCTTTCATACATTTTTTAGAAAGAAAATTAAAGTCTACTTTTGGATTTACCAATAAGCAGAAATGGCTGATGGCATTTTTGACACCTCAAACTAAACTGAAAAATTACTATAAAACAAAACATTTGAAAAAAAATGGAGAAGGACTTAGCTGAGTTTTGGCAAATTAAAAAAAATAAAATGACCTAAGCCTTCCAATGAAAAATAAGAAAAATAGAATCTATAAAATAATTTTAAAATGTGATTTTAAAAACAATATTTTTTAAGGCTGTCCTATCCAGCTGCTGTGAAATTCAGACTCCCACAAAATCTTAGGAATCTGATCAAGCCTGCCAGATATCCAAAGAAAAATGTAAAAAGTGATTTCATTATATATATAACATATCTATATATATATAAATCAAATAAATATGAAAACATTTGTTCAGTTTCTCATTTACCTCTTACTCTGTAATATTAAGAAAAAAAAAATCTCCCTGAACCCCCCCCAGTAGTATGCTTGATGGGAAAATAACCATATGTTCATCTTCCTGGAGAACCAGAAATCAAAGCAACCCAACTGCAAGGCAATGGAGGCAACCACTTCCAGTTCACAGTATTGCAGTTAGAAGTACAGTGAGGTCTAGGTAAGTGACGGAGCAGGTGTTGCCCGGAACAGAGGAGGAGGAAGTGTTCACATGACAATACAGCATTGACAGCGCTTTTTCTTTTGTGTACCTGGGGCGGTTTCCAAGGGCAGGCTTTCTTCTTTCCCCTCTGGAGACGAGGGCTCTGTGGTGTCTGAGAGAGGCCTGCCAGAGACCAGCTCAGCGGCGTTCCCATCCATGGTGGAGATGTCTGTCACTGTCTTCTCCCGCAGCGACTTTTCATCATCTTCATCGATCAGGACCAATTCTGCCTTGATGGTTTCATCATAGCCCAGCACTTTCTTCGTCTCCTCTTCATCACTGATGTTCTGGTAGCCCATAAATATCATGGTCACTGGCTGATCTGTGCCGGCCTCTGGGGCTTCACCACCACCACAGGGTTTATCTTGGGGCTGAGGGTTCACAGGTTGGCCTTTGCTGGGTTTCCGTACCATTTCCAGCTTTGCCTCCTTGAAGAGCATTTGCTCCTTCACATGGCTAAAGTTTCCATCTGCTATCACATTTCTGTCTGACACAGTCATCGTTTCATACCCTCCTTTTACACTTGATTGTCCAGCTTTTTGCATAAGTTCATCTACGTCCTTTGAGCTTAATTTATGTACTCCATTTTCTACCACTGTGCCACCAGAGTGAACCTCATAGACTACCTTGGTACCATCATCATAGACTTTGAATCCTTTTTGATGGGCCCCATCTGGGCCAATAGGTGAAGCAGAGACAATCTTGGTCTCTCCTGTTTGTTTGTCTTTCTCCACATTAATTTCCATGGTGTACAAAGCTTGAATGAAAACAAGAGAGGAAGTGCATGTTACAACAGAAAAAGCCAGTGAATGGTTAATTGCCAAACAAACAAAGAAAACTACGGTGTCCTTTTTCCTATCTCCTGTCTCTAAATGACCAAGCATTCTATGTTAGAGGTGGGACGCACACTGTGAACAGAGATAGTTATTGCACCACAGGTCTTTATGCAGCTGGAGGGTGGCATACCTGATGTACACTGGACACAATCATCCAGCTCACTCCACATGGAACCATCTCTGGTCAATTAGAAGCGTGAAGAGCATTTAAGGTTAGGTGTATTTTTGACAAAGGGAGGTGACAGCATGCATTTTTCCCTTTCTGAACTTGCCTCAAATTCAAAGAAAAAATCATGCCCAGCATCTCCCTGCTCTCTTTCCTATCCTCAAGCTGCCCATTAGCTGGTAGCAAGTTTTGTTTGATGCAAGTAACACAGCAGTTGTTTATTATCAATACTAGTTCTTGCTTAACTCTTCCATTCCACTCATAAATCTTTCAGAGGTAAGGAACTATTGTTTACCCCTGTTCTACAGATGGGACAGCATATTCACACAGGAATGCAGCAATTGCTCCCAGTAGACTTGTGGCAGACTCTGCTTGTGGCAGAGCAGGTTTCTTGGCTATCATACCAAGGTATTTACACTGTGACCTTTACTTGCAAAGTATATAAAAATGACAGTGAAGTACTCCCTCATATTTATGAATGAAACCCATTTCCAAATGGGTTCCATCGTTTCCAAAACAGTAAGCTGAAGAAAAAATAATAATGAACTGCCATCATGAAAGAAAAGATAAATACATGTGTAAAGGATGCTGTTCAGGAATAGCGATGAAATATTTCTAGCTATTAAGAAGGACTGAGTAATGAGAATAAAACTGTAGTGATCACACAGTAGGAACAGACAGGTAGTCTGCACCACTCTAATCCACAGTGAGAATGTGCTCTAAGTAGACAGATTTCCAAGGGAAAATGTGCAAAGGTTTCACAGATTTTCCAGAAGTTGTCATGTATCTAAGTATTCCTAATATGGAGAAGAAAACAATTTTGTTTTTTGAGAACATCCACAGACACTTGATTACAAATCATTGCAGGATTTATCATGACTATCAATGAAGCTCAGTGGTATAACCATGATTTGTCTTACCTGGGAGTACTACAAACCGATGCGTTTGGTTTTGTGATCATTTTTCTTTTTTAATGGGTGCAGAATATCCCTTTCTCCAAATCAGTGTTGCATGTTTGTATTTAAAACATCATTACTATTAAAAAAAAATCACTGTTTTTATTATTTTCCTTCACTCTTACTATTCAAAGACTGCAACTTGCTTTTGTATTCCTAAGTGGTCTTTCATCAGAACTAGGAATCTTGCCACATTGTGCATCACGAACACCTCTATAACTCCATATAGAAAAGTACTGTTGTGAGAACTTAAGTGCTCAATCCACCCAAAATTGGACCTTGCTGCATTGCGGTGAGTGAAAGGGTGAACACTCAGACCTCACTTGGAAGGGCTGATTTGATCAAATGCAGTATCACATAAGTATCTTTATTGAGTTGGAGGATAGAGAAGCCAGCTAAGAGAGTGTCTTAAAGATTGTGTTTTATTCAGGAGATTGATGGATGACATGTGTCCTTCGCGATTACATTCCTGTGAGCAGGAACATCCATTTTTTAAGGAAAGAACCTTTTTCTCAACCTTATGAACTCTCTCTCTGTCTTTGAGTTATGACAACTGGACTACCTAAAACAGTTCCCAGTAAATACAAGGAAGCTGCTGAGAAGATAGAACCAAGCTCTTCTGTGAGGTGCACAGTAGGAGAGCAAATACTGAAATGGGAGATTCAGACTGAACATTATGACACCATCAAGAAGAAAACAGTTAAGCCATGGGACAACTAACACCAAAGGGCTGTGAGACCTCTGTCCTCAGAAGTAAAGGTAAGCTTGAAAGATAGAAACATGACTGAGTAACCTGTAATGCAGATGTTAAAACTGACACATGGGCACGTTTCTGAACGGCGGTCAGCTGAACTGAAGTAAAATTGAGCTAGGAGAGAGAACGAACATCTCCAGAACATCATCTGTGGCAGGTGGAAGTTCCTGATATGTGCAGAACTCCAGAGCTCTGCAGAGTGACGTTACCACCAGCCAGCAGACGAGCAGCATGGCACCTTCTCAGTGAAAGCTGCATCTCCAGCTCTCACTGGGTTTCTGAGCTTTTCTTCTTGTTTGAAAAGCAAAGAAGGCTTCTGAGGCATCTGAGGCACAATTTCAGAAGAAACTAACTGCTAACTCCTTTCATAAGGCTTCTGTTTTTCCTTTGAAATACTAATTTCTGCCATGTTATTGTACATGTTTTCAATGCAACCTGCAACGCTCTTTTTATTCTTCAAAAATTTTATTCAGCAGTGGTGAATATAAGGTGGGGCATACATCTGAGGAGCCTGAGTTCCGAGCCGCACGGACTTGGTCATAATTGGGAAGAGCTGGAGGATACACCCCTCTGTCTACAACAACCCATACTGGAAAGCAGCAACACCCTAAAAATCAGGAGGGTTTGGGGTGACAATAGTTTCCAATGTCACTTAGAAGACTGTGACTACTTAATGATCTAATTTAGAAAATTAGCAAGTATCTTGATATCCATGTGTATCTGAAGTTTGCCCAATTTGCTTAACACATTTACCATTATCACATTCTTTTATGATTTCTTGTCCAGTGATTTCTAAAATAGTTTTAAGATAGTGACATACAAGAGCTTTGTGACTTAGTCTAGGGATGACATTAAAGTCTCCTTCTCTGGTGATCTTCCAAACCTGCCTGGATGTCACCCTGCGCCCCGTGCTCTAGGGGTCCCTGCTGGAGCAGGGTGGGTTGGACTGGGTGATCTGTAGAGGTCCCTTCCAACCTCAACCATCCTGTGATTCTGTGAAAGCCACTTGTGAAAGTAAATGCATAAATCTAAGCAAGTGTCTTAGAAATATGACTACTACTACTATTGAAATATGAAATCATGAGAGCAATGAACAGCAGAATCCTGCTAATCTGCTTGTAGGCATAATGTTTGTTTTCCACAGGAAAAATCACAGCTTCACAGAAAAGTTACTAATACTGTTTTCTAAAACTTCCTTTATTTAAGGAGAGCTTACTGACTTCAAAATATGCTTTGTTAACACAATACAAAAATATCTGATATTAGAGTTGAAACTGAAAGCAGTATTTGAAGATGAGAGCCTGTGTGCATGAATACAGTTCTCTATACAAGCTTTAATTACAATGTGACATGATGCAGTGCTTCATGACAAGATACCAGTGTGCATATGACAGGATTCTGCTTCTACCTGCAAGCAGGAAAGACTGTTTCTTTAAAAAATCAACTTACCAGACTTTGAGCTATGTAACAAGATGGATGCTTAGAGACCACCTTTGAGAGCACATTGGGTGCCTTTTCTTTATGTGACTGCATTCACACAGTGCTGTTAGCTAGAAATATACAAGCCCTCCAAGTATTGAAATAAATGATTATTTTCTTTGTGTTGACTAAATGACATGAAATATTTAGGAAAAATCACATTTGACCTCGCTTTTGGGTCAGATCATGGAAAGCACAGGTTTAAGGGAAGTTTTTGGAAATCTTGCATCAAGATCTCTGGATAAATAACATGTTGTAGAAATGTGCTATGTTTTAGCTCCAGGTGCTGCTTTGCCATGGTTATTAACCTGCATTTCAAGTAAACCACTCTTCACTCTCACTCCTTGTGATATCTCTTACATAGCCACCAGCAATTTAGTATTGAGATAGGGAGTACCTTGTTTAGAACAGAAAGATCTTGAATATAAGAAAAATATAGTTTAATATTAGTATTAATATATTTAGGATACATACTTAATCTGAAAAAAAAAAGAGAGAAAATTAGGAAATTCCCTGTATGACTCTAACCACAAAACACACTGTAATTCTTCCTTATTTTCCCTGAGAAGGAAGAGTACAATATAAATCAGTATAAAATGATGCAAAATCTGAAGCACATATGAGGTCATGTGAGTGCCTGTGTATCTCATTTACCTTAACGGGGGCTGAATGGGTACAATGAAGGAACAAAAACCATAGTCCTGATATCATACATAGGTATCAGAAGAGATGGAAAGAACACAATGTTTCTTTTTAATAAAGACTGGACACATTTCCTATGGTAGTTGTGTGTAGTTCAAATTCATTGTTTTGAGAGTACTTGTTGCTGCTCAGAAAGCCTCAGCTTATTCACAAAATACAAAGCAAGTGGAATTTCCTGGCATTTAAACGATATCTGGACACCAGTCCCATTAAGGCAATATAAGAGAACAGAGTTCATGGCTACTGGTTTGGTATTACAACACTAAGCTCCTCAAGACTTACCAGCTACTCTGCTCGTTCCGTCCCGCCCAGGAACTGGCTCTGCTGTTCGTGAATAGAGGGTTGGGAGTTCAGGGATCTGGGAGTAAATGTAATTTACTGCATCTGGTGTCAGAGAACAGGAAACAGTTAGGTTTGTGCTACGAGCACCAGTGGCTTCATTGCTTAGACAGCAGAGTGTTAAGTTATCAGCCCACACAATAGACATCGGAGCTTTGTACTATATAACTGGATCAAAGTAAACAAAGTGCAAAGTCACTGTCATGTGATTGGTGTTCAAAAGACTAGCTGAGGTAGGAGAGAATGGGTGCAGATGACTCAAACCTTATGTCAGTTGAACACATCGAATTAATTGCCAGGAGGTTCTGGATTTATCAAATCAGTGACCTTTAAAACGGTGTGTTTGTGTGCGTGGGGGGAAGGAACAAGTTTAATATGATACATACAAAAAACAGTATTTCAAATAGAAATGTAAAAGTCCAAACATGATAGTGTCCACTAACAAGGAATGACTAGTTCTTTTGCACTGGGGTTTCTGACATTATTGAACTGATATCGGCATTTTGTTCCTAAAGCTAAAGTTTAGGTTATAACAGAATCTTCTCTAAGTAGTTTGACACGGTGCCTGCCGTGACGATCAGTATGTGCGAAGGCTCGTGCCATCTTCCCTTAGCAGACCACCAGTTAGTAGAAACCCAGCCTGAAGAACTGATTTGCTTTACCTTTGAGCTTATGCTTGTGTAGCGTAAGCTACACTCTTTAGAACTGAGACTTTAAGGGAGATTTACAAATATTAGCTAAGCTTCCCAGCTTAGAGAAGCTTAGGCTAGGAGACGTTTTATGGTAGAGTTAAATGTAGCTAGTCCACGTGGTTCTGCTAAAGACTCAGAGGCAGAGTTAAGAGCAGGGCTCACAGGAGAGATGTACAAAAAGTTGGTTTTCAGTTTGAGTGTCACATAAACAAATAAAAACAATAAAAAGATAAGAGTATGTTGTTTTCCAACGAATGTGCCTTCAGCAGGAAAAGTGGGCCTGTTAACTGTGACATGGTTCTCCAGCCCTAACAGCCCACAGTGTCTAGCATCACTGCTTGGCGCAGCCCATAAGAGCCACAGTCCTCAAGAGGAGACTTCAGCTCTGGAACAACATACGTGACTTGAATATGCAGCCTCCTATTCTTTACTCTCTGTTTTCTATGTAAGTGGAGCATGACATGCGGGCACAGTGCAAATTCATTCGGGAAAGTTACATAAAAGTTCAGTTTTTAACAGGCGAATTTGAAAGAACTCAATCTGGGAAATATTATTTTATTTCATGCTTCAATGGACAAATGGCAGTCTTGGCAAATGGGCTTTTGTATTTTGAATGCATAGCATCTCCCAAAAGTTTTTCATGTTCTATTTTTAGCAATATAGCCTAAGAGAAATAATTATTTAGGACATGACTGACTGAGCAATGACCAGTAACATCTGCTTTCCTTCACGAGGTTTCTTGCCTTTGATGAAAAATTGGTACAATGCTTTGCATTATTATTTTGGCAAACACCATTAGCCTGTGACCAAGCCATTACTGAAAACACAAGTAATTTTTTTCAGAAGAGTTCCTTTTCAGACTAAAGTAATCTTTTTCAGGAGTACTTCTTTGGAGGGACTGGAATAAGAAGGCAGTTTGTATTCCAAAACACGCAGAAATCTAAAAGGAATTATTCATCCCATAGAGTTTGTACAGCTGCAACACTAATTTCAGTATATGGTCACTCAGTGAATTGAGTGTCCACCTGTGCACTTCTTAACTAATCATTGACACTTCATTTCAGACCATGGGCAACAAGAACCGTAAGGGTGCATTTTTCCTCCCAGGGTCCAGCTTCATTTGGAAAAATCCTTTGAAAGTGTTCTTCTAGTGACGGTGCCTGGAACTGAGCTGACCATGTGACAGTGTGAGATTAATTCTACAAGTTGGTAGTGTAATTCTTTGAGATTAACTAGATTCATTGATTATAAGACATATTTTACATCCTGCCTTAAGACATAATATTGCTAGTATTGATTTACTTTAGAAACTTCTCTGGATATTTCTTAGAATAAATACTGTAAATGTTACTGTAAAGGGTTGGGTCTTTCTAAACAGTTCCCGCATTTCCAAAACAGAATGAAGAGGCAGAGATACGGTCATTTTCTGTTACCTTACTTTCAGCAAGCTAAGAGAGCTTTGTTTTAGAAAAGCTAGGTGCAGATAAGACATAATGAGCACTGTTTACATGAGACATAGCATGGAACGTAATGATATTTGAACTCACTCCATTCAGATTTTTTTTTCCCCAACATTTCTGAGTTCTTGCTATCTAAGAATTCCATAAAATAAGTTATGTGGCATTTTGTACTGCTTAAAGCAAACTGCATTTCAGAAACATGGCCTTTTCCATATTATCAGACTGATAGATGCTTTGGAAGGCATATAGGGCCAGACAGTCCTTCAAGGTCATGTATACAAAACTGAATCTTCAACTTCTCAGAGTAATTGCCACATAAAGGCTTGTGGCCAGATATTAGGTGAGCTCATTATAAACAGTCTGGTTAACTTAAAAAAAAGTCCAAATACCACTAAAATCAGTGTCTAAAAACTTCTGTGTTCAACCCCCAAGGGCAAGGCCTGTTCAACCTGGAAAGCCCTCCAGGGCTCTGCGGAGTCACACCACAGGGCACACAGATTACAGCCTGCCCACCGATGCTACAAGGCTGTGAATACAGGGCTGGAGCAGGAAGCTTTGCTAAGAGCTGAATAGCCTGCGTCTGACTTCAGCTGAGCAACTGGCATTACTATAATCGTGGCAGTCACACACTGCAATAGATGTGGAGCCAATAAAAAGGCTCTTTAAAAATTTACAAGTGAAAGCCAGTCACTGCTGAGTTTTTACAAGACATGAGGAAAGAAGTCAACAAAGATCTGCATTCAGCTGCTTTGAGGATGCGTTCATCTGTCTTGCTGCTTGGCTTGAGTGCTGATGAAGGACGGAGCAGAGGAAACTGTAATGTTCTCTAAGCAATGCACTGTGAGCTAAACAGGCCTGGTCAGTTTTCCAGACCCTTATCTTTGCCAAATACATGCTAATTCATGTCAACTTCAGGCAGAGATTTGTAGCTAAATCTTGGTTCAGGCCTTCTGTAACACAGATTCCTAATGAAATCCTGCTGAAGCCAATTAAATTATACCATGAATAAATTTGCCCTGTTGCAATTACTTTTCCTTTCACACTTCACGGTAAGGATAATGACAGCCTTTCAGTCCTGCCCTTTTTAATAATAACTTGTAAACTGCAGAGTTATGTGGCTTCTTTATGTTGGTTAAAGTAGCAACATGTAGTTTGTACACCAGTGGTAAAAGGCAGCAGGGGACAATGTACTCCTCAGGAAAATTCATTAATCAAGGGCATCACACCAGATATTAATGTGGCTTTTATTTTATGTATGCATAGAGCCACAAGTACTCAGGCACACAAAACAGACGTTTGCATTCCATTTGTTAGCGTTCACAGTGGTTTGTCCGTGACCCAAGCTCACCAAGCTGCTGGGGCACCACAGGCTGGCAGAAACATGGCGGCGGGCAAGAAGCCCATAGACTCCAGCTTTGGCTTTTCCATTCTGCTTTCTGTTGCGTGGGCCTATAGAAGGCAGAGTGTACTCATACCTATGAAAATGTAGAGTTTGTGTTGACTGTACCTAAATGAGCTCAGAAATGTTTATTTCCAAATACAGCCAGCTTCTGTAATGGTTGACGCAACTTGTGTGAGAAGGTCTTGAATGCTCACCTAATTGGCCAGCACTGCTCACTGTTGCTCCTTCCCCGTTCCTTATAACCTTCATTTAAACCCCTTTGGGCTCTGAACACCCACAGCTTTGCCTTGCTTTACTGTCTGCACACTCAGAAGCTGTGTCATTGTAATATATGACACTGAAACATGCACAGGAATACGGCTGTGAAGCAAACCACGTTCTAAGTATCAGCACATTTAGAATAAATGGAGGAATGGACACAGAGGAAATTAATGTGAGATTTATGTACATGACAGCAACTGATGAAGCGCTTGCAAACTGATGGTGTAGGTTTGCTGGTTTGGGTTTCTGTTGTATGTGGCTTTCCTCTAGTATCCACTTAATGGTAGCTGCCATTTTCCCCTACGGGGAGTAAATGAATAGTTGCCAGACTTCTACTGATCTGCTACAAATACTGAGACTGCTACAAGATAAGTAAGTCCTACATGTTTCTTAAAAGAGGAACAGTCTGTTATCATCTTGTTCTCAGTTTGTCATGTACTTTCTGTGCCTGATGTGATCAGCTGCACTCACAGGCTGCTGTCAGACAGCAGAATATAAAGGACTTTTCTTTGCTATGCAGAGACGCATAGCCAAATCTTGCCCTCTCTAGATGCATAGGCCTGTGTGAAGATGATGGCTTGCAGCCTAGATCTCCTCCAGAGCAGCAGAACACAGTTAGCTTCATAAAAGTGCTTAGAGGATGATCTAGGCCTATCTTTGAGTATCCTACAATCTCAGCTTACAAGGATTAGTTGCTGAGAAGAGGTAAAACAAGTAAAGAATAATGCTAGTTAATTTGGATATATTCTATGCTACCTCTGCAGGGTACATTTAGTCCATTTGTACATTTTTCTCTTGCATTATTTTTCGGCATTCTATCAGTTCTTCAGAAATCCAAAGTTATCCTTGTTTCTGTCTCAGTTGGTAAGGGAATCATCTGCTGAAAGCATGTAAAATTCGAACAGCAGATTTGATTCTTTCTGAGCCCAATGGAGTATAGGAAAAAAAGAGGGGAAAACTACTGTTTTGTATTTCTAACTGGGGCTTAGTTTTCTATTTTGCCACTTTGCATTTAAAGAGATGTGTGTTGCAGGAGTCACAAAGGCTCCTGAACACTTGGGAGGCTCATCCATGAGAGACTCTTTCATTTTCTCTTGAGCTTTTCAGCAACTGTGGCAAAACTCACCACAGGCACAAATAAAGAGAATTAGAATTCTAAAAAGAAATAGAAACTTCAGAACTGGATCCTTGACTTAATAGGGAAACCCTCCTTACTAGTTAATATTATCTCCTGAAAAATAAATCTTGCCAAAACAAAAGACATCTGTTTTTTATTACATTTGATTTATTTCTATTGCAGTCTTTTTTTTTTTTTGAAGCATCGTTAATAAATTTTTAATAAATTAACAATACTCTAGAAAAGGGTAGCCACAGCTGAGTTGATCAACATTTTTCATAGAAACAATTATTCTCTAGTCAAAATTCTGAAGATCACATTGCGTACCTGCTTCAGCCACTCACAAGAAAAAAAGGCCTCGAGATCTCTGCTATCTCCACACTCACTCCTGAATTTAGGTTTCATAACATTGCAACCCCAAGATATGTCTAAGGTTTGCTTCTGTGTTCCCCATGGTAAGTAGAGGTAGATAGATGATCTTGCCTGAAAATTGCTGTCTGCAGCTACAATATGTGCAAAATTACTTGAGAAACCACTGCCTCAAGTATCTGGAATAGTACTCTCTCTGTCTTCGACACATCTATTACAGACTTGGATGAAGAGATTTGCTCTTATACATACAAAATTTGCTAATAGTATCACACTCTGAACGGTTGCAAGTATGGAATGTGAAGTCAAATGATTTTGATATATTAGGGCAATTGTTGTAACAGACTACTGTTAAGCAGCACTTTGGAGTGATGTGCATTAATATAATATGACTGAGGAGACAGGAATTAAGAAATGTATTTGTAGTAAATTGTGAATTTAATCTTGAGATCAGTATACAATGTTGTTACAAAAACATACCTTAGCTTGGTTTAATGGAACACTATATTTGAGACCAAGAAATACCTTTTATAATCTAATCTAATCCTTACATGAATGCAGTGAACTTTGAATCAGCTCATATACCACTTTAATTACCACTCTAATTTTGCTCTGTCCAAATGTGTAATGTATTTGTTAGAAAGCTCATACATATACCTCATGTTTGCTCTAAGAAAAGGCACCTGGATGACTTACTCAGGAGCCAGAGCTCACAGTTCTGACCTCAATATTTTGCATATGGCCTTTTTAAAGGTATGTACTGAAAATGACTCTCTGGTACACAGATTTATCTGCAGATGGATCCATGGAGTAGCACTAAAAGGGTTCAGCTGCCTGGAAACAATCCAGATTTTTTCTCATTCATTCACCTGAACTAACAGATAAAGACTTAGTGCCATCAAACACATTCAGTTTGAATTCATAAACCAGGAATTATTACATCCTCATCCATCTATGCAAGTTTTTCTTTTTGTCGGAATCATCACACAGAGAATATACTGGTGAAGCCATCTAGTATTAATCAGAAACAAGCTGATCTTGTAAATTAAGGACAGAGCTATTTGCATTTAGCTGTTTAGGGTCATAGTATGTGCACATAAGAAAACTGATTATCAGGTGAAAAAGAACTCTGTAGTGTGTTGGTGCCATGTGGTGAAAGAAGTCAATAATATAGAATTTATATGATGATGGTTTTAAGTCATCCGTATTTCTTTTTCCCTTAGCAAGATATAAAAATGGTTGGAACTTTGCCATGGAATATTATTTTACGATGATAGTGTCATATGTGCTTGCACCAAGGAATATCAAAGATGTAGTTCTAGCAAGAAATGGGAAATGGCATAAGATTAATCCTTATATTTAAAAACTCTGCAAAAAGTCTATTAACAACTCCTTTAAAACCCAAAGCTATACAGTAATATAAAGGCACTTACCACCATCCTGGTGTGAGAACCTCTGCAAGAAGAATAAAAAAAAAAATTAGTTAAAATATCCATGTTTTGGATAAAATTTGCTCGATCTTTATATTTTATACTAAGTCTGCTTTTAGGGTTCTTGGTCACTTCAAAATGGGGTAACTGGGGATGTAGCTACTGGAGTTAAAGTGATTAGATCAAGGTTGAAGTGACTACAGATCAAGGGAGAGGAAACTGGTGTTACTGAAAAGAGAACATTTGCTTTATTACAGGCAGCAACATTCAGAAAAGGTGTTTGTGGCAAATGACACTATCACTGCATGCAGCTGAGGGAAGGAAAGTTTGTGATGCCTTTCAGGGTTCTCCTGACAACAGGATGGCCAAGTCTCACACGGTTTCATTGCAGGCAAACTAGGGAATAGATATGAAATCACTTTTCAAAAAACTGAAGTGGGAAGGGAAATAAAATAGATCTGACAGCTTTGTATCTTTTCTGCTCTTCATGCTGCTTTGAGGTTTCTTTTTTAAAATACCTTTTGCAAGTCGTCAAAGGATTGCTCAGTCTCCTTTAGCTTCTCCAAAATGATTTGTTCTTTGGCAGATATTTGGGATTCTTCACTTTCTAATTTCTCTATTTCTTGTTCCAACCTAGGGAAGACATACAGACATACATATACACACAAAAATAGATCATGAAAAAATTATTTCAGTAAGTCCTCATTGCCTAGATATTAATTAGCATTTCAAATGTCATCAGGAGAAATTTTCAGTGACTGTTCAAAGCTGCTTTCCCAGTGTATGAAGAGTTCCTGAATTATTTGTAAACTAGAAGGATCTACTTCAGAATGACAATAGTTATTATCCAGTTCTGCACCACACCTTAGGTTTATTTAAAAATATTTCAGTATTCCTTTACCTCAGTTCATACACCATCTTTCATGCATGCACTTTCATTTCAAAAAACAGTGCTAGAAATGATTGAAAATATGCAGTAATAATCAGAGGAATAGGTGTCTTCTAGCACTTCCTTAATACAGACAATGAAGCTGGAAACAGTTGCTGGAAGCTGGCAGTCACCCACTTGAATTAGCCGTATTTCCTGAACCCGTACTTTGCTCATTCCCCACAGTAATACATATGTCCTAGAGTCCTATCCTAGGATAGCCAAAAGCAGTGTATATAGTCAAGATTCGTATAGTTACTTGTTGCTGCTGGGGGCCCCAGAACCATCAGATAATAGAAAACACAGGTCGTGTAAAAAACAATTTTGTTCTTTTTTTAGGCAACAATTTTGTTCTTTTTTTTTAGGCAACTCTCAACACTCTCATGGATCTTGTTGAGAACTAATGGCACTCACTCACTTCTTAAGAGGTAATTTATTCTAATTTTAGATGCATTTAATCAAAAATGTGCAGGGTTAGATTCTCCATTACTTTAATGTCCTCAAATGTCCTTTTATTTACATGATTTATGTCAGTACACCTCTCTCTCTCAATTTTTATGTATATCACTGATTTGTTTTATGTAAAGCATTGTTTTGTTAAAAATGATCTGTAATATGAGCTGAGGTGAATATCTGTAGCCAGAGTTGGTTAATTAAGAACTTTCTTCGTCTTGAAGTGAGCTGGACCTGTTCAGAGCTTGCTGCACCGTAGAGCTGTCATTGCAACCTAGACTTTGATTCAAACGGGTGGTCCCATACCCATGGCCACTTGCTCCTACCTTTCTGCCTCCATTTCTAAGGTGAAAGATCACAGCTCTGAGGCATTTGAAGCGACGTTGTTACCGCTTTTCCTCAGCCCTGCTCAGCACATGACTTCATAAATGCTTGCGCACAAGGCAGAAGGTGACCGTGAGCAGCCAGGCGGGAGCGAGGGAGGCGCCTCTCAGGCACCCGCTAGCTTGAGGCTTTGGTGAATACGGCTTTGGTGAACACCTGAATACGGGTGTAGGGGCCTAACCTTAAGCACACACCTGGGAAAGTGTTGGACCCTTTCTGATCGAGCAGAGAGGAAAGACACATGGCATTTGCTGAAAGCACTTCACATTAGATATAGGCAAAACCCTTGTAGCTAAAAATTTGCTGTGTGAAAAAGGCAGACTTTGCCCTCCTGAAATACATAAATGCTTAATAGTCTCAGGACCATGATGAGCTGGAAAACTTATTTTTCCTTCATAAAAGAGAACTTGCTCCCCCATGTTAAAGTGGCTTAATTATGATATTTTTAAATGAACTGTTGGAAAACTGTTATTCCAATGCAATAAATGTTTTCTTCAAATTCATACTAAAAAATGTAAAAATACAGTCTTGAAACAGATATTTTTGTCTTGAAACAAAATATTCTGTTCTGTTAAAATGGAACAAGTTGATTCAGGATAAATATTTCTGTTCTTTTGCGATTTAGGGAGAAGGTTTTCAAAAGAAATTATTTCGTCTCAGTTTTTCTGCACAGAATCTTTCTTTGAATAGTTAGTGATGTGAAAAACTCACTTGTCCCTGAGGTCTGTTACTGCCATTTTCCTGCTTAATGAATTTCAAAGAAGTCAACAAAAAGGTGAGCTTTTTACCCTGTCCCGGGGAATGGTCAGTAAATCCATGCACATTTATACTTTACTGCTGAAGACGTTTGAATTATACTACTAAATGGTCTATTGAAGTTACCCAGTGGACTTGGGTGAGTTTATCGCTATTCCTCATTTCTTGCTAAGTGGATTCAGCCGCATTCAGAATATATATTCTGTGACCTGCTACCTTTTACTAGCCACATGACCTAGGAAGAGACTGGAAAACAGCAGTGCATAAAAGTCTGCAACAACAGAAGAACTTCTTTGTCTTTCAAATGAGCAGAACATTAGGTAATCGTTTATGATGATGAATTCAATGTGAGCATGTGCAATGTAAGGCAGCTCATTCCGTGTAAGGTTAGCAGCATCCAGACTCCTTATAATCTGGGGTGACCCTAAATGCATCATTTTTGTTGTGCATCAGTTCAGAACTAAAAGAGGTTCTTCATGATTTATTTAATTCTCTCTACAAATACGTTTAAATACGTGCACATACTTGTATGTGCACTTGCACATCCACACAGAATTGCTTTGATATCAATCTTTTTATCAAAACTTTTTTAGCGTTTGGCTGTTTGCACTTTTGTTTTTACTTCATTATCTCTCAGCCTCCTTCCTGGTTCACTTCCTATGTCTCTGGGGCATTCATGTCAGACTACCTTCACCTTTAAAAGAGGTCAGGCAGATGCAACACTAGATCACCCTTTTTTGACAACACATCTTGTTCTTTTTTTTTTTCTAATCCCTTTCTCTGTTCCTTTCAGAAGCAGGAATAACAACAAATTACTAAAGAGGAAAGGAATAGAGATAAAGCTGCCAAGATTCACAGAAATGGGTAGAACTGGTACAATCACAAATTTCCTATGTGAAATTAAATAAGATAATACACAATGTGTAGCGTGAGTGCAGACTACCAAAGAGATCAGCACAGATGAGCTAAGAGTCTCCCAATTCTTGTGTAGAATGAGCCTTGTCCGGGAGAGATTGATACGTCTAGCTAACTTACTGAGCTCTTGCTCTGCTCTTCCTAAAGGTTTCAGGGAAAGCGCTAATGACTCAATAATGTTCAGCCAGAATTGACCTTTTATATAGCAAAGGCGTCATTTTCCAAGTATTAAGGTCCAGAAGAGGTCATTTTATTTCTTTTCATTTAATGTCACATCACTTTTGTCTGGCAAGTTTCTGTTCTTTAGTAGGGAGTTAGTGTTCTCACCCTCTGCTTTTGGCCACATACTTACATAGGGGACCAGCAAAGAAAATGTTAAAATAATAACACAAACCAAATATTGTTTTGCTGCCATTGTCTTTTTTACTGAATGTCATATCACCAAACTTGCTGGGCGATATGAAAAACTGCCTCTTTTTTTTTCTTTTTTTTAGTAAGAATATATACTGTCCTCATGCAGATTGTATCTGAAAAACAAAATGTACTAGTATCTTTTTTGGGAAATATGCTCTATTCAAAAAAAAACAGTAATAAATTTATCTAGAGTACACATATGCACATACAACTTACACTAAATAGTTAATTTCTTCCAGTGTAAATCTGTAAAATATTAAATAATATCCTTTTCTTTGTAGCCTGGTTTAAAAAGGATGTGCTTGAATTGTCATTTGACACCTGGTAAGGAAGTCTTAGAATTCCCTTGTTTCTAGCTTCTTAGTGGATTTCAGGATGGATTGTTAAAGATGGCAACAACAATAAAGTCAGCAAAAAAACCAAAACCCCAGTATCTAAAGTGCTGCAGGGAATAAATAAAAAGGATAATAGATATCAAGACAGGATAGAAGCCGTGTGAAAACAGACTGTTAATATTTGTGCTTCTTGGCTCAAGTGTATATCTGACAACTGGGATTTATGAAGATGTTTCTATAGGAAAAAAAAATGGTCATGGGCTAAGGAGCTGCTTCGGCACAGACACATTTTTATAATAAATGTACAAAGAATCCTGTTTTCCTGAATATCACAAAACAAGACAGATATTTAATCATTCAGAAATCTAAGTCTGCTTTGCGGGTAGCTTGCCTGTCTCTTAGCTTCCTTTAATTGATGGCTGCCATAAAATGCCTAATGGTATAACAATATTTTTAAGTGGTGTGATTTCCTCAGCTGTAATGGGGTCGAGTTCCTCTTGCCACATCTAAAGTTCCACTTCCTTGTCGTAAGG
Source organism: Eudromia elegans (assembly GCA_003342815.1). Lineage (NCBI taxonomy): Eukaryota > Metazoa > Chordata > Aves > Tinamiformes > Tinamidae > Eudromia > Eudromia elegans. The sequence continues at coordinate 237,354 of PTEX01000260.1, read as the reverse complement.
AACTTGAGACAGGAAAGAAGTAGTCTTGACAGCGCCTCTGGGTATGCTGGGCTATTCCCAATAGTGCGGTAAGCAATGAATTTTTGGCTTCTGTCTTCTAGAAGCACCTGACCCTAAAGCACTGTGAGGAAATCCAATACTTCTCCAAGATTCCTATATCCTGATGTGGCGTCTTGGAGGCTGGAGTGACGACTACTCCCCTGCCAAGTTTGCAACTGTTAAACCACGTAGTGCCCTTCGTACCGCTCAGGTCTAGCATGGAGAAGAGCAGTCAAGTAACACTGGTGACATGCCCTGAGGGACATTAATGGTGCTGTCTCTGTATGAAAGAGAAGACGCCCTGAATAATAGAAGAGATGGTAACATTTAGGGATCTTGTCCTTTGGACATCAGTTTGCTGTCAGTAGTTGTGTGAGGGTACCCTGATGCCCTGGTGAATAAGATCCCAGGCTTTTATTTTATGAAATAACTTATCTGGAAGGAACGTCAGGGGAATCTTTAGTCCAATCTCCAGCTCAAAGTAGGGTCAGCCATGAGATCAGATCAGATTGCTCAGGGCTTCATGCCTTTTGAGGGTGTCAAAAATTCCAGGGTTGTAGAGGAAAAAAAAATAGATTCTTTAAGACTACTCACAGACTTTTTCTTTCAGAGTCCATGGGTGCAAGACACCAAAATTCACACCAAATATTTCAGCGCTGCAGTGGAAGAGGATGAACCAGACAGCTAAACGAAGCCTGGCCCTTAGGTTTTTCCAACTTTGTCTCAATTAAAGGTTGTCACACGAGTTAAGCAAGGCAGGCAGTGAGAACAGGAGACAAGAAAGAAATCTTATATACAGGCACATATGCATAAACTCATCCCCCACAGTACCAAGTTTGCCTTTCTCCATCTTCATCTTTTGGGGCTTCATGCTCAATTCCCCTCTTCATCACCAAAATTAAGCAATCTTTTCTTTGTTGTCCAATGCCTCTTTTGTAGATGCTCCTTATATCTCCAGCTGATTTTTCTGCTTCAGGCTGAAGGTGAAGGATTCACTTTCTGTAGGTCAAAGGTTTTTTTTTTTCTATATCCTATTTTAATATATTGAAACCTACAAACTCAGACCATAGCTCAGACCAACTGACAAGAGGCTGAAACATAGTGGCTGTTCTGAATAAGAGGTCTCCTTGTGCCTCTACCTTGACTGTACGCAATGGTACTCACATGACCAGAGCAGAGTCACTCTGCTTTCCAATAAGGACACACAAATCCATAGTAAGCAAAACTATGCCTCAAGAAAACACAGCCTCCTCTGTCCACCTAATTAACTCTGGCACATACGTGACTTCTGGAGATACCAACACTTGGGAGAAAGCTCAGCAGTGTTCTGTTTTCACTACAAATAGGGAGAACAACCACAGATTTATGGAACTATTTCTTTAGTCTGTGTTAGATCTGGATGCTGGACTGCACCCAACAACATGAGAAATACTTGTGTCATCTCTGCAGTGAAGGTAGAAACACAGTTAAAACTTTCTGCTGTACACGCACTCATGTCAGTGAAAAAAATAATCAGTCCCCAAAATAAAAGCCTGTAAGAATTCAAAACTTAAGCGGAAAAGAGGAAAGACTTTATCTAGGCAAACATTTGAAGAGAAAAGATGGTAGTCTGGAAAGAGAAAAGGGAAAAGATGTGTAGGTTGGTGGATGGCTCTGCTGTAGGCTGATTGTTTTGCCCCTGTTTTACTGACAGCCTAATTCAACCTGTGAAAGCCACAGTAAGGACATGGGCCTGCATATCAAAAATTAAAGTCTAGGAGAACTGAAACTCCTGAGATGTCAATCCTGGCATTAAAATGGCACACTCGCAAGGAGGGAAGTCCTGCCCTGACACTGAATAAACATGAAGTTAAAGACCAAATTTAGGGGGAAGGGCTTGCATATAGAGATGAATTCGATCCCTGCATAACAAATTCAATGCCTGTTTTATAGCCCTGATTAATCTTTTGAACACACGACAATGTCAGAAAATGTGGAAGGTTCTTTTCTGGGTAACTAACTGAGACTCCATGCGCAAGACCCACCTTTCTACAGGCCTCTGTAGAAGCCACACACCATTTTCTCAAAACAGCATGGAAATCAAAGCTCCCACCAAAGCTCCCCACTGCTTTGTCACTCTGCCTGTTTTGGGAGCTCCAGACTAAACTCTACCCTTTATCTCACCCGGGCTCAGAATGATGTGGCAAAATAAACTTTCAAGGGAAGAAATGGGTGGCCTAGCATGGTGGAGAATGGGATCTCCCTGCAAGATGTGTGAATCTCAGGTGTTAGCCCTTCAGGCCTGCACTGATGAGACAGATGTGGAACTTTATCCTGAATCCAAACCAATATTTTATACTCATGTCAACTGCCAAGCATCAGCAAACCAGCAACTGTTAAGAAATTGGAGTATTTACCCAGATGCCATATCAACAGTGCCCTTCAAATCTGCCACAAGGGAGGGGAAGTCATTTATTAATACTTGTTTCAGCTTCTGCATTGGCTCAGTTTTCTGAGCGTTCCTTGGCAGTTGTGGCAAAAGCAGCTGAATCATTTGTTGATGTCACCATCTACCCACATACACCCTGTGCTGATGGCAAAAACTGCTCGATTTCAGGTCTGTCTGAAATGGGATTCCCAAGCTGGATAATTCAGTGTCCCTTACTTCAGCCTTTCTGCAGATCTTGTCCTTTCTGAATAGCTTACCCTCAAAGAGGAAAGCTGGCAGTGCATATCTTACGATTTCCAGAAGAATGTTGTTTACAGAGTGCAGCTGCTAATCAAAAGGAAGTTTATTTGGCATCTCTGAAAAAAGGAAAAACTCCATGACTTTGAAGACTGAGAATACATTATAACTAATCAATGCTTGTAAATGAGATTTGGGCAAGATGCTGAATGAGTTTCTCTGGTAATCTGCATGAATCTTCCTGAATACATATGAAGAAGAAAAAACATTCCCTTTACAAGAAAAAGCTGAATACCAATAGCAGTTAAAGAACTTGGGGAAAGAAGAAACTCTGCTTAGCTCCAACTCCTGTTTAGAGTAGATCTATAGATACATGCATGTCAAAAAATAGCTAATACTTTGCATATGGCTGATTTAAGACAAGGTTAATCCGTGTTAGGTCAGCCAGATCCAGATGTACATGTCAAGCACTACCCTAGACACAAAATGCAAAGCTGAACAATTTTTATCTTGAGTAAAATGTTGCCTGGTCAATATGCAGAAGGTATTGCAAGCTAATATAAATGCTTTAGCCTGAAATTTCAGAAGTTACACATGGAATAATGCAAAACAGAGCCATGCCACTTTCCTTGCCAAAGCAGCATGGTGTTTGCTTCCTAATTTATGCCAGCTATTTGTTCAGTCTGGCTTTAAATTTTAGCATCACAGGGTGGCCATCATTCACTGGGCCCCCTCTTCCACTAGCTGAAATTTCATAGCCTGACATTTTCTCAGTTTTGGAAGTGCATTATCTCATCATCTGCTCATATCACCCGAAACACTCCTTCTCTCAGGACATCTACAGCCTGCACGTGTAAGTGAATTTTACAAATCAGAATGTCCCAGGAGCAAATTCTTGCAGCCGCCTTCAAATGTCACCTGCTCGGGAGAGATTATAACCTTCCTGGAGCTACAGTGCACTGCTTCAGGAAAGGGCAAACCACTGAGTGGAAATCAGTGAATTATTATGCCTCCTATGTTTGCCCTTACTCTGAGGAGGTGCATATGGCTTAACCCTCTTTTGGAAATGACCTTATACTCTATCTGAACTGGGTTCCCTGGTCAGTAACCATCATGTTGAAACAGCCAACAGTGCACTTACTTATTTACTTACTTTCTACCAATCTCCCTGTACCTGAACAATTTGGTTGGATAAGTTCTGTCCAGATGCTATGTAGGGCTTGGCAGACCTTAATCTCTTTACTTCTCTGACCAGCTGAGTAAAGACTGATAGTTTAACCTGCTCTGGTAGACTGTGGATCTTGAATTATCCACCTCTTGCAGCATCTCTTTTTCTTTTAAAAAACAGTAGCAAAAATTGTCCTGTTTTCTTGTCCCAGCCCTGCGAACTGTGAATGGATATTTAAACTTGAAGAATATAGCTCTTCTTCATGAAGCTAGGTTCTGTCTTGTCTCTTCATAACTGTTTCTGTTTTCTCTTTTTTCCCAACCCAGAAACACGAGAAGCCTTCTTCCTTTCAAGCTTCTTGAATTAGTGTCCAAAACACTGAAATAACATAAATGAAGCGAGATCCATGATGCAAAACATTTTGCACTGCACAAAGCAATATAGTTCACTGCGTATGGATAGGCAGGGAGTTACACGGAGTTTGTTTGTTGTGGGAGTGTTAAGTTATTGGTACTGGAATGCTTAATTTGCTGTTTTGTTGACTTGTACCAGCTGTTATACTATGAAAAGGGCAGGAGAAATAAGTCAGTAATTTGAAAATTTAGAAAATTGAAGATATCAGTGTTATGTGGGGAATTGTAATTGGAAGATATGCTGAAGCCTTAGAAAGGACAATAAGTGGCAGAGATGGTTGATGCTCTCTCACAGCTTCAAATGAACTTGTTTGGACCACCAGGACCCCACTCTGTGGACTGAGAGGGAACTGTGGTCTGTGCAGATGGGGAAATTTTCCTGGGGCTCTGAATGCAAGGAGAGCTGAGAGACAGAGAAATGCTTCATAAAGAGAAGCTGGCAAGAAGAGTTGTCCCTGGGATGCCTGAGGACACAAGGTCTTGCCGTCAAGGGAAGGACAAGCATGCCTGCGTGGCTCATGGTAAAACCCCCTTTCCCCTGCGCTATGCTTCACTCCTCCCCATGAGAGACATTTCAGCAGACTCTTCAGGCCGGCTGAACACCAGGAACAGGCTCCAGAGAGGGAACAACTGTTGCTGCAAAGCCCAGCACAAAGCCCAAGTGAGGTGAACCCCGCGGGGCCAGGAGAGGGGCACAGGCACAGCCAGCCCAGAGGAAACAGCTCGCTCACACCGTGTAGCTGTGCACGTGGAAGTTCATTCAGGTTCAGTAACAGATGCTGGCAGTTCAGCCATACAGTGCGCTGTGCTATTTATAGCTTGGGAGAAGTCCAAAGAGAACGAGATTGCAATATAGGGATGCTCATTCTTCCATAGTATAGATGTACTAGCTACTACAATGCTTCCAGTGTGGATATGCAGTAAAAAAGTATTTCAGACTTTTAAGCAACATCCATCCTATAAGCTGCCACAAAATGAGAATGTCTACATGCAATCCAATGTTCATAAGACCACATTCAGTTATGAAGCAGCATTACAAGAAGGGTAAGCAACTCAGAAAAAGTGTGTAGATTTTTGTTCCTCTTAAAAATAAAACAAACCCCCCAAAAAAACAAAGAACAAAAAGAACAAAACAAACAAACAAAAAAAATCAAAACAAGAAACTGTGATAAGTTTTTGCCTTGAAGAGTTTGCAGCCTCCAATGCAAGGATGGGAGAAGCACTTTTCCTCATTATTCTATAGGGCCAGTTGATGCTTAGGGAGAGGAAGGGTCATGCGGAGTGTGGTATGGAGCCCACAGCCCAGCCTACTTTGCTCAGGTTGTACCAGAATGACCACAAAGACAGGATGTCTAATAGCCTGCTGCTGCAAGGTGGGCCTAACACCAGGAAATGGTTGTCCTCTATAGAGGCCTAAGATAGACAGTGGCAATTTATTTTGTCCTTGTTTGAAAACTGCAGCTGTCTGTGGATGAACTGAAAGCAAAATGCAATAAGCTCCTGGAAGCTTAGAGTCCAAATCACAAGGGAAGCAGCAGGAAGTCTGCATAGGGAATGACCTCCTTCTCTTCCCATTCAGTGTTATGAAATCCCACCTACCCTCTGGGGGAAATCAGGTACATGCTGCTATTGAGGCTTTTCCTCACTTTGTCCTGGGAATCACTCTTTTCTTGAAGTTGATTGTTAGTTTTTTATTGGGAGTGGCTGGAGGTCTGAGGCTTGGGTGATATTTTCTCCAGTGTCTGCTCCTGCCTCCTGCACTTCCCTTGAACTGTGAGTCCGTGGTCTCTGCCTGCTTTTCCAGTGGGAGCCACCGTGTACTGCTGGGACTGCCGACCATCTTCCACTGTGAGCCCTGCAGAGAGCTGCAGTCTTTCCACCTTCTGTCATCAAGAGGGCGTATCAAAGCAGCAGACTGGTGGAGAGTGGTTACAGAGGGGACAGTGAAGGATGAATGCCTGACAGAGTTGCGTACATCAGGATGCTGGCTTTGATGGTGTCCCCATAGTTAGTCATCTGGGATATGGGCAGCACTCTTCAGTAGTGGAGCACAGTTGGACCTGAGGAGCTTCTATGCACTTCAGGACACTTTCTGTTTGAAAACCAGGTGATGGTCTTTTATTTCTATGCACCACAAGAGTTAAGAGTGGACACCAAGCAGAACCTTAGGAAACATGACATATTTACCCATCTTGCCCTAAATCTAACTCTGATCCTTTTTCTGCCATGGCTACTTTGCTCAATTTTAATACTTCTTATAAGAATATACCAGCCCCTGACACTGTCAGTCAGGTGAGGCTGCATGCTTATATCAGATAAAAGCCGTAGTATGACTAGATCTGTTTCAGCTTGCCAGAGGTGTACAGATTTCCTTATTCAAGTTATCTCCTCAGCCTGAACTTGCAGACACTGATTTTTACTAACACAGTATAGAAGACAGAAATCAGGGAAAAATATTCCAAGCCAAGCCTTATATGTCTTCTTTTTCATTCCATTCTTCTCTTTCACTTGCTGTCTTCCTTCTCTTACCTCCTCTTCTGAGGATTTCTTTCCATCATCACCACTTCCTTTCCAAGTACTCTGTACCCGCCTGTCCCTTCCCTCGTAGTCACTCTCCGTTCCTTTTTATTTTCTCCAAATATATCATTTTCTATTTATTGAACTAAGCCAAGTACACTCACTCTTGACTGACTAGTTCACTAACATTATAGCTACTGGCTACCTCTCCTGCTGCATTTACTAAATGTTATGCTTTTTAGTAAACAGGTCTTCAGAACACATGGGATCATTTTTCACAGGGAACCAAGAACTGCCCCCAGCTTCTGGGATGAACCATGTGTACAATCTTAAAACTGTATGCACAGGAAAAATCATCATCTACAGCTGAAAGGAGCAGCTGTACTTGGACTGTCTATGTGCACTCTTGGCACAAAGTTTCAGAAATATACAAATATAGTTCCCTAAAAGTTACCACTGACCATTTGTTCCATTTCTGTTAGACATAACCACTGGGAAATGATCATATAGACTGCACCAGTGAGGCCCCAGGTGCTAAGAGATGCTTAAAGAGATGTTACTGGCAATGAACAGTTTGCAATATCTGTATTAAATGAGTACTTTGATCTAAAAGGGTCTGGAGATGCTCCACCATGGACTATTGAAGTCAAAAGAGTTAAAAAGCTTTGAAGACACTTCATAATGCTTTCCTCTATACATCCTTTCTTGAGTTGTTTTTGAAGCCCTTTTTGCTCACTGCAAAAGATGCAGAAGATAAAACAAAGAGTCTGAGCGGAGCAGGTTGGTAAGGCTGAGACCCTAAGATGAAACAGTGATGCAAGGGTCTGCATTACTCAGCCTCTCTATGAAGACACTCAGCAAAGACATTTTATAGTGCCATATAAGTATCAGCAGGGTTAAATATGGCCAGATTTTCTGAGATAAATCTAATTTTACAGACTTAGAAACAGACTGAAGGAAAAGACTCCCTGTATCCAAAGTATACGCAGTGGATGAAAGTGAGTGGTAGTATTTTCCCCACTGTGAAATACCTTTTTTTTTCTGAGCTGCTGGTTAACATATTTCCTCTCTTTCCTGACTGGTTTATAATGACAGTTCTTTTCACTCTCAGGGACATAAATACTTTTGAAGTAAATATTATTCTTCCTCCAATATATCTGTTACTTAGATTGACTGGAATGGACACGAATACAATGTACAGTGCTTACATCAGTATTTGCCTGCTTATTTCTCTGCAATGCCAGTATTCTCATGGTTCCTAGCAAAATCTGTATGTCTGTTCTGTTAATAAAGGGAATAGAGAGCGTATCTGAAAATAAATAAATAAATAAATAAATAAATAAATAAATAAATAAATAAATATGTAAAGGTATAATGGACCATTCTATTTTTCTAGGGTGCCTTGATGAGGTACAGAAGTTCCATATTGCCATAAAGATGTGCACTACAGTTTCACAGTGTGACGTGATACTTTTGAGGAAACAATTTGAAATGGTGCATCTACTTCATTGCAATAACTCTGGTCTTACTGTTGGGGAGCAAAAAGCATTTAGCAGCCTGCTCCTCTCAACAGAAAATAAAAGGAGGTTCAATAGAAGTACACACTAGTTGTTAATATATATACATATTAAAATAGCTCAAGAGCTAATTATAGATCTAGTTAACATGCATGTAGATATGCATACACTGAGTGATAGACAGGATTTTTTTACATTTTGGTCTCTCTTTCTGTCTTTTTTTTAGTTGATATTTCTTGCCATTTCTTGAATTCCTGCACAGGTTATTTTCATACCAGACTCCAGTACTTCCTCTCTGACGGGCTGGCTCCATTCAGTGTCAGTAGCAGCTTACTCAACAAACAAGGATTTCACTCCTTGTGTATTTCTCATTTGGGATGTTTTGAATCTTTTCCTTTCCCTCACTATGTTTGACTTCTAACTTTCAAATGGCAATCTAATTGTTATTGAAAAGATGTAGTCATTATTCTTAAGAAAGTTTGTATTATCAAACAAATCAAGCACGGGCTAAGATTGGCCTGCATTTTATCTTAGCCACACAGACTTCAGCCAATCACTTCAGCCTATCTTCATTTCCTTCTCTTAATCATTTGCCAGTACTATGTAGTCAAATTATACATCAGAACATGGTTTCACAGGTAGATTTGTCAGTTGGTATTGCTAACCACCTACTGATACTTGAACCACAGGTTCACTTATTAAAGTTGCTATGATTTTGATTCAGTTTAGGTCAAATCTGCTTCTAACGGCTGCAAGTCTTCAATACTAAGCAGTGGTTTTCTGGTGCAAAAAAGAATTATCTATTCACTGTCTTTGAGAATATTTTGCGATGTCTATCTAAAATATGCTGTTTCAAGGAACATGGTACTTAAAAGTTGATTTATTGGTGTAAGAACTAAGTGCTGCCCAGAATACAGCTCTCTGATCTCAACCACGCCTCCTGACTGAATGAATATAGTCCATGGATAGGTGTCCAAGAATAACACAAAAGATGAAAATGAGGCCCTGAGAATTTAGGATACTATACAGAAAATGTGAAAATACAACCAGAAACATTATGATTGGTGTGATGACACCTTCCCTGCATCTTGGCTGCCATGTGACTGTTACAGCACAAGGACCTTCCTTTCATGAAAAACTGCAAATTACAGTGATCTCATCTGACCTGTTCTTCACAAGACTTTCCTTGCCTTCTGTGCTGTCTTTTAATTAAGAGACTGCATGAAATTTTAAGGTAAAAAGCCCCTAGGAAAGGGAGTTAGGTGCCTACACGTAGCTAACACACAGTATGCATTTGGCACTAAAACTTATTAGGTCCCTTTAAAAATTTCCCACGTTATGTGCCCTTCACAAACACACATACACGTTCCCCATGCACTGCCTGCCAAGAGCAACTTAGGAGCCAGGGACAGAAAAAGAACAGCAGGACAGGAAGAGGAACACCCAGTAGGAGCTGTTATTTGCTTTGTTTATTCCTTGGTACAAACAGATTCTTGGATTTGAGCTTTGCAAATCTGTCCTCCACTATTACTCATTTACAAGAATTAACAGCCTATTTATCTAGGGTGAAGGCTGTGAGAGGCAAGGAACGTGTCCTGTGGGAAGGGACAGACTGTCCTGCACAGTCATTCTGTACTGAAGACCTACTGCTGCCCTGAGCCGAGCAACCACAGCACTCTGATTCTACCTCGCTGATCTTCCTTAGAGCTTTTGTGCTTTGCTTGCTTACTTATTTAATCTAGGTAGCAAGCATTCCTGTATTCCAAGAAAGCATTAGTCAAATTCAGCTTCAAATGAGATTTTTCACTGAGTTGGAATAACTACAAGGTTATTCCAAGTGTTCTCACCGAGGCAAATCAAGCCAATCAGGAAGCACCTCGAAATGTGGGCTGTGTTTGGTTTTGTTGTTTCCACCCTTAGACTTTTCCTGCTATTGTTCTTGACATTTTCTCTGAGTACGCATGTGACTGTTGGGTGGTGCCACTTCTGCCACTAAGGTTTTTGGGAAGGCGCCTGGTCCTCGCAGGCACACGCACGGAGCCCTGGTCCGTTCCCCTCACACACTCCATGCTTCCGGCATACAAGTGCAGGGAAGGTGGGACGATGGCGATAACTGGATCTCCATGAGCAAAGCAAATTGCCTGTTCCCATCAGTCATGTGCAGCCAAGCAAAATAAATTCGAGACATCAAATGATGAATGAATTCCAGCTTAAGAAATTGCTTATCACCCTAGGAGAAGCAGAGTGGCTGGGTGGGAATGGTGGGTCAACAACACTGTGGGACTCATTGAGAGATGCAGAAAGCCAAGGTAGTAGTGGCTGCCTTTCCCATTTTTATCTCTTTCACTGAGAGTCTGATTTTCTCTTGTCACTAATATAGCAGGTCATCTAAAATGGCCCAACCCCATCAAATCTCTAAAGATATAGAGGAAATTTAATTATCCAGTCTTTCAAGAAGCATAACCATACCTCATTTTCAACACTGCTATTCAAAATAACATCCTAAGTTCCTCAAATGCATCTTAAAAGTTTTTAATGGCCTTGGAGAGGTGCTGGATGAGAAGAGCTGGGTGCTGCAATCACAGTGGCTTAGTGTCGTCTGGAGATCACAGCAAAATGGCTTAAACTGTTAAACCTCCACGGATGTGCCAGGTGATCACTAGCACATCTGAAAGCATTTGTTCTTTCAGCCATCATATGCAATAAAAGACCATTTCCTATATGTGGAGAAACAAATTTGTCCTTGGAAAGCATCTGTAAATCTGCAGAGAGAGATACCACATCCCTGTTAGTGTTATATAATTTCTGAGTTGCTCTGGTAAATAGAACTAGTCACACAGCTGTAGAAATGAAGGAATGAATAGGCAAGAAAGCTCTGAACTTGCTCAGCACTTACATTTCCAGCCTTTCAGTCCATGTTAATTAACGTTAGCCACACTGGGTCATTGCTGTCTGCTAACTCATGGTGTCTGAGTGTTAATAAAACTGACGACTGAATAACATTACAATATCCTCATTTCTATTCCCAGCAATGGATCACAAGTCCCCTTCTGTCTCATGGAAAGTTGGAAAAAGGCATGATTTGATTGTGGGAAGCTGACAAGTTTGTCTTCTTTTACGCTGCATGTTTGCAGTAAGAGTCAGCCGGCGGCTTCCTGCCTGCGCTGATCTTAGTCGGGTGAAATTCTTGACCTCTGGATTTCCCAAGCCCTGTAGAGGTTCCAAGTTAGGATAAAGAGGACATCTGGACTGATTCAATTCAGGGAGTAAAAACCAGCCTGTAGATCACCTGCAGCCTAGGATGAGTTAGAAATGGGATTCTTTTTCTTTCTTTAAAAGAAGTTTTAAAAGGGACTACAAGAGACAGATGAGATCGCTGAAGGACTTCCGTCAAGGCCAAACTATGTTATTTAATCTGCATTTAGTTTTATAATGAACATAATGCTCAAAGCTCCTGGCCCACAGAAGATCTCAGCTGAGTCTCAGAAAACTTGTGAGTATCCTTGGTTTTATGCACACGACTGTTGGTTTTATGCACACGACTGTTATCCACACATGGACTCTCTTTTCCTTCCTGTGTTCCTTACGTTTTTACTATGAATTTCAGACCTGGAACAAGGTGTTCAACTAAAGTAAGTTCTTATAAGAACAGGCAATAGAGTGAGACTACTTTAAAATGAAATGAGAAAATCTGTTCAGATTTACAAAACTGCTGGCACATTTTCATCTGCTCTGGCCTAATGTTTCACAGCAGCATGAAATTAAGGGCAAAAATTTCAGAGATTTGTGCATTACTTAGAAAATTATTTGCCATTTCCAATTGGCTTCCTACTCCTACATGCTAACGGGTGTTGGAAGTGAAGATCCAGTCAGATCTGAAGTTCTAAATGATGCCAATATACACCTTCATGGAGTTACAGTAAAGATTATGTGATTAAGACATTTTTGAAAATGGGATGTAGGTACTTCTAAAATTTTGTCTCTTGTTATTTACATGCTGGTTGAGGTAGAGTTATGAATGCTTTTGCAGTTGTACTATTTAAAAAAAGAGGCTTTATCTGTGGATGTTTACAGTAAAAATGAGGAGGAATAGGACACTGGATGATACAGCAGCATTGTAAGGGACCTTGAATTTCAGGAAGAGAGATAAGCAGGCATGAAATTGTAGGTATGTATGTAATTCCAGTGGTTTCTACAGAAGAACTGATGCACTTAAATGCAAGCATGTGTTGAACTCTGTCTCTCAGTCAAAGCTTAAAAGGGTAAACACATTGGTCTGTAGAAGACAGAACAAATGGAGTAATGCTGTCCCAGCCCTTTGGAATGAGTAGACTAAAAATAAAATATTTAAACTACAGCTTGGAGACTAATAGTAGCAACAGCATTCAGAGACCTGGAACGTCACAAGGCTGTATTACTACCACTATTACACGGGGGCAATTGCAAGTGTGGACAGTCACGCTGACTGGCTAAAGTGCTGGAAGGTTAGTAGTTAAGCACCAGATGGACACAATCAACTGCCTAAATGCTTTCTCCCTCGTTGGAAATTGGCCTCGTTTGCAGTCGAGTTCCTTGGCTCTGCCTGCGGTTCTCAGCTCCGTGCTGGCAGACGCCGCTGGTGAACAGCCTGCAGGCAGCGCACAAGCTCCCGTCAGCATCATGCCCCGCAGTAGCAGTCATGGGTTTTCTGGTCATGCCCTGCTCTAACAAAATTTGTTTCACTGGCCATTTGAAACACTCACAGCACCGTGTCTTTCTTCTCTCCTTCATGATTTAGGGAGGAGGCGAGGGGGAGTCTAGTCTTGTCACAGTCGTATCAGCTGTTCTGATCATTCAGAAGGAGGCATTTTGTGATTATGGTGAGCTGCGGATACTTGCCATCTTACGCTACGTTAATACTAGTAAGTAGATAAATCTTTGTGCCCCAAACTGTTTCGGTCAGTAGAGCCCTTCCTAGACAGGGGAACCCCAAAACAATTGCTCTTGTGGCTTCTGGGTCTACTGCTAGTCTGGTGTCTGCTCACTGTCCCCGTGCATGCTTCCTGCAGCATGCTTGGGATTGGTGGCAGCTTGCTCAGACAGACCTTTTACAGCAGTCCCACACTTCTGGTTCTGATCTTCTTCTCTGGTGTGTTCTCTTGCTCAGGGATCAAAGTCTTGAGACACTGAAGTTGTTTCCAAGTCTATATCTTGAAAATTCCACTTTTTGAGTGTCAGAACATGGCTGTGTTGGATTCCAAAAACTTAAATTTCATTGGTTTGTAAAAGGGCACAAAATATAGTAGGGATGGGGAAAACTGAGGAGAGTCAGACTAATTTTACATGGTCTGAAGTCTGAACCTAAACATGTCTTAGATGTTCCCTTAGAAAGACTGGTCACCCAACAACCACTGATGAGAAAGCTTCTCTTACGCATTGCTACTGTCATACCAGGAATTCCCAAAGTATTTTAGCTAGCATTTGTGTCAGAGAGGAGGGTTCCTGTTGTGCTCCTCTGCACAGCTGTGACCATCACATTCCTATAGCATTATTTCTAATTATGTCTGGCTACTTTATTATGATTCACCGGAGAGCTAGTAGAGCACATGATTAAGCTACCCAAGCCAGAGAGAACTATATAAAATAATGCAGCAAAGACTGAAAACTATTTTAAAGAAGTTTGTTTTTTTTTTTTCCCCTCGCAGTACTGCAGATGGCTTTCATCGAGAAAGTATAATCACTTTCAGAAGCCACTAGGCAAAATTATTGGAAGAAAGCTTCTGTAAAGGTGATGATGGGGACAAGCACATGGTGAGAGGCCTTTTTGTAGAAGTGTCAACAAGGTTTGCTTCTGTACCCTCGCTTGGCTGCTGTGCGAAGCCAGGCGGCTCTCATCTCTCTACGCCTGTGGCTACTCCTGTGTCCGAGAATGAGTGCCTGGGCACTACAGGGTTGGTGGTACCTCCTTGATTTGTGTGCACCTAGCAGGGCAGAATAGAGGGTGTTGACAGAGGGAGCTACCATACATGAGAATAATCAGCAAAACTGAAAATAAACTGCCTCATCACTGCTCTTCCCTGGGATGATGATTCTGGTGGGAAAGAAAGGAGAGGATGTCTGTTTGGTTTTGAACAGATCAGTACAATTTCATATATTGAGAGGTTCAGGCATTTAGCAAGGCAAAAAAAAAAAAGGTAGACAAGGGGAGGAGAGTGGTTTACACCGGGAAAGACATGAGGAGAATCATGATCAGTTTGTCACTTCTCTGCAAATTTGGTAGGTAGTTGTGAAAGAATTATTTTCATTAAGAAATACAAATCTATCTACTGTGCCTTGTATGGCTGACACGTGTCACCCAGGAGGCAGCTGATGACATGGTATTTCCTCTGTCTGTGTTAGTTTAATCCTCTGTGAAAGTGGTTTAAGCAATTTTACCTCCCGCTTGTGTCAGGTTACGGCTCATTACTGCACCTCATCTGGCACATGTGAGCTGATGCACTGTAGTTTTTCCATCATGAGTCTGAGGCCTTTGTGTCTTTCAGCTTCAAATTGCTACCCTTGAAAACAGTAATATAGTAAATACTCACTTGCCAGTAGTGCTTTCAAACACTGTGGCTAGATAACGAAGTACCACAGATAGATACAGCTTCTGCATATGAATTGTTAAGCATCCAGTACTTCCTGCAAAACAGAACAATTTTCTGTTCCCTTATTTCCCGCTAGTCCTCTCTCCTGCATTTCTCAGTTGCTGGGCCTTGGCTCTTCCTATAATGTATTGTTGCAGTATCACACACCTCTGTATAGGAAACATTTGTTTAGCAGATTTTGTTCCCTAACAAAAATAATACAATGAATGTTCACAAGTACATTCTATATATACCCCCAGGGGACCTAGGGAGCACTAAGGAATGACTCCAGATGCTAACCTTCACTTGCTCTCCTGAACTGGTTTTTACAAAGCAGTATTTATCATGAAGGTCACATGCTTTCTGTTTCCCATATCTGCCGAGCATTTTGTAGCCTGTTCTAATAATATGGAAGGACTGCTTTGCATGCAGAGAGCAGCTGCCTGAAGAACAGAAACTAGTTTGGAATGGCCAGGAAGAATGAAGGTGATGTATCTATATTTAGTCATTCAAAAATAAGAAGATAATTTTAAAAATGCTTATAGCTGCCTATATATAGATATTTTTAAAACTGCAATTGATGTGGAAGAATTTCTCTACAGTGTATGGGGCCCCCTAGTGCACACAGGCATTGTAACAGCTCCTGCAGAGTGGAAAGGGTTTCCACTTTTTCCATCACGCTCATCTGCAGACTATCCTGAATTCACACGCTAGCTGCCCAGGAGAAACACACACAGACACACACCTTTTTAATAGCTGCCACTACAAGATGAAAGAGGAAAAACGATGCTGGAAGGCAGAGGACGGCAGCAAAGCGGGCATCGCTGATGCCAGGATGCCTGACAAACTGGTTTTATATCAAAAATGAGAAATACTATCCGTACTGGGAATTTCTGTGTTGAAAAGGCAGTGTGTGAGTTATCAGTGAATCACATCATTAGCTCCTGTGGAGCTGATGACAAGGGGAACTGCTTGGCTGGAGGGTGCAGCAACAATCGGTGTGGAAATAAAATCTTGCGATGAGCAGTGAGATGTTGACTCCCTTGTGCTATGCAGTCACTTGTGTGACAAGCACCTGGCAAGAGGTGAGGGGCTGGAAAGCAGATGTCTGCATAATTTTAGGAAGTCACCGATCCGAAGTGTACATTTCGCTTGGATTGAGAATGACAGTGCTGGAAAAGAAAGATCCTGATGACACATGCTGCCTCTGACCTGACAACTGCCTGGGGTTGAACAAGTGACCAGCCCCGTTGCCCACTCCAGCTTCTGCTATGTGACACAGTCAGCTTATGACAGCACTAATAATAATCTGGGGATTTGGGTGTCCTCCTGTGGCTGCTAGCAGAGCCTCTACTGCTGACCTGGAATTTATGCGAGCACATGGCCAAGCCTGAATGCTGCAGCCTGAGTCTCGCTGTGCTGGTACAAACTAAGCTTGTTCGGCCAGCGGTGTGAGTCTAGGACAGTAGGACCCTAGCAGGATATTTGGGTACATGAGGCATCATGCACAACATGATTCTCCAGTGACACCTCCAGCTTTTAACACACGGAAGCCTCTCTGGCTGTATGCCAAGTACCTGGGAAAACTTGAGGGGAATGATTGGAACATGTAGTGAATATCATCTACTTCACTGATATTAGGGGGCTGCCTGAACACAAGGTCCTCTAGTTAATCCAAAAGTCTCCCTTCAGTAGAAGAAATATATTTACCTCCTCATCTCTTGAACATTCATTAGACTTGTTTGGCCTTGCAGGTCTACCAGGTCTTTCATGTCTATCAGCCTGCTCCTCGAATGCTGTAATTGTAATAATGACAAACTGTTTTACATTGTCCAGAATATTCACTGAAGCCCTGACCTTGCAGACACTGAGGTACCAAATTAGCTTTCAGTAAGTGACTGTTAGTTCCAGGGAAATGGGTGTGCACTCATATTCCTAATCCAATATGTGATTCTGTGCATGTGTTTAGACAGATTATGGGCAGGAGGAACAAAACACAACTAGCTTTGTAGTCCTGCAGCACAGCAAAAACACTGCTGTCATCTCTAGGGAAAGCTCAAAAGCTATTTAACAGCTTTGTGAGGGCTCTGGACTTGCCAGGCTCTCTCTGTACTCACCCCGTTTCTCTTCTTTTGAATGTATTTGTATAATTATGTGGTGTACCTTTACTCTTTTATACAGAGTAGTTTTTACTGTACAATAAAGCATTTATGGACCCTCTCAAAAAACTTGCAGTGCAAAGGAACATAGACTTGGTACCACAGCTGGAGCCTTGAAACAGGGACACGGAACACTGCAATGAAGAGGATGGGATAGGAGGGCAGGGGATGGGAGGGGAGGGGATGGGATGGGATGATAAGAGCTTGGACACAGCATGGCATGGTAAACTCCACGGCCATGAGAAACTCAGCATTGGCCAGTTAAAGAAATGCAGACCTGGAGCTGCAAATCTAAACCCAAATTTAGGAGCAACAAAGAGAACAAGGAACAAATATCTAACATGTATAATAGACTCTATATAAAGCAAATCTGGAGATAAAACAGAGTTGGGGGCCCAGAAAAAATTACCAAGGTGTAAAATGTGTAAAGAAATGTATACAAATATTACTAATTGGATCCAAGAGTGAGGAGGGGGAAATCATCATCATCAAAATCACAACCTCAAAACCATCATCCTCCTGGAGAAGAATTTGAGACACTAAGAATTTTTCTTTACTTCTTCCCAGAACTGGGCAAATAGCAGGGAGTGTAGACGTGTCAGTTGTAACTGTATTTGTTCTGAAGACTTTTATGTAATACAAGACATATTTTTCTTTTTGTCTTTTCTGTAATAATTACACCAAAACTAAAAATCACTTTCTTGTTATGATTGTTAAGATTTTGGTTATATTAACAACGACATCTCAGCTGTGCATAGAAAGTTTGCTTCCTTTTTGACTTTGCAGATGTGAGACTGAGATCTACAGAAAGGTTATCAGGTTGAGGTCAAGAAGAGTATCTGAACACTTAAATAGGAAAAAACAAACAAGTTCTTTTCATTAGCAGGTCAGTACCTTAAACATTGCAATGTTTGTCCTGTTTTTTATTTATTTATTTATTTTATTTTTCACCATTTAACCTCTGCTTAGGTTCCCAATTCAAGTAATAAATGAGAAATCAATTGGAGTAATTTTAATGAGCACAAAGCCTTAAAGAGTCTGTTTCATACTTGGTAAAGCTTAGTTTTAGATCATATTGGCATCATATATTTCACAGGTTTATGTGAACTGCTCAGCCTTCTCAATCTGCAAACTGGAGCTAGAACTTTTTAAAGAAATAAGTTTCCTGAAAAAAATGTACAACACTTCCAAATCCTGAAGGTAATACAGAAATAATATACAATTTTGGTATAACGCATAAAAGCTGCAGCGAAGGGAAAAAAACCCCCTCAAACCTCATTCAAGAACGTTCAGTTTGTGGTATTGCAGCACCACACGTATGTATATATGTATACTATATCTATACATACACACACATATGCACATACATACAAACATGTATATATATGTAAATGTATGCACATACACAGATGTATATGTGTAGCATATACACATATGTATGAATATCCTTAGCATATATATAGGCTTTGGAAATGATCTGGGAAAATTCAGCAATTATTTAAGAAGTCCTTTTTTTCAAGCACTAATATCTTCCCAACCGACTTTGGTACAGAAAACATTTGCTAGGCCTCAAATTTAAATTTCTTTTAAGTATTTGCAGCTCAAATGCTGTAAGACTACAATGACATATGTGAATTACTGAATGCGATGGCAAACCTTATTTTTATGGGAAAGTTCAGACCACACTGAAATGCTGCTTTTTGATATCAACTGGGTCTAGACTTATACTAGACAATGAGGAAATACATGAAGCGCAGTGGCAACAGGAAAAGGAGAAGGATGTTTAATGTGTATTGAATAAAAATAGAAAGTTTATCAGGAAAAAAGTGAAAATAGAAATTTTACTAGCTCATTTCAAACACTGTTTTTGTCCCTTTTCAGATTATGTAATATTTAAGTATTACTACTCTTCATTTTTTTTTTTTTCTGAAATCAGTATTAATTTTTCAGCAGACAATGTTATTTTGGAGCAGCAAAATAAAAATTGTAATATGACATTTTAGACTAGTTAAAAATGTTTCATATTCTTTCATCTATTGAATTTACCAGATGACTTTTGTCCACCTCATATGACACTTTTTTCTTTTATTTATTGGAAAACAATTGCTTGGCTTCAATCAGAATTTTCATTTCCTGTTCCTTATAGTGTCCTCAGTCTAGGAGGGATGTTACACAGATGTGAAAGCTTCATATATGCCAACTCATACAAAGAAATAAAGTCATTTTTTTGAAAGAACATCAGATCAACACTTCAAAAACCTGAAGCAATTGTGAAGGCTTGAGAACAAAAATGGCTCATAATACTATCTTGAAACACCTTTTCCTCATTAAGTGAATACTGTTGTATCATAATCATTGTAGTACTTCTCACATAATAATAGCTTTATGTTATTACATGTTAATTAAGAGAAAATGTCTTCTCCAACAGTGCCATGAAGTAAAAAAACATTTTTAAAAATATTTTCTTTATAGACGAAAGTCCAGGAACAGGGACATGCAAATTTAATCAAAATTTATTCTAAAAGTTCTTTTTGTTCTTCTCCATATTACTTTTCTGAGATGATTTTACTGCTTAAAATCCTTAAGATGATCTGTTAGTCTTTTGAGCAGGATAAAGTGTTCTGCTCTTGTTAGCAATAGCAAAAACCCATATTCTTGAAAGTAACCATGTGCAGAATTGTAGGTCACATCCTGCAGGTGACACACACAGACAGTAAAATTTGGTGGTAGTTCTTAGGAAAACAAATCTGCCTGCATCACTGCAGTTATTTTACCGCATTTATTTTATGCAAGCAAAACTATTTTTATTCTTAGAAGAGATGAATTCTTAATACTCTTCTAGCCACTGTTCATTCTATGATAAATAAATGCAAACAGCCTTATTATCATGCCAGAAACAAAAAAGGCATAAACAATATCTTTGGGACCATATGTTTGCAGTATTGGAAAAATGACTTTTGACATCAATCCATCAAAAGCTTTCTGTAACAGTCCATGCATACATCAGTATTTGCTTGGCACAAAACCAGGTCTTCTCCTCCAAAAATAGAAACTCCACTGTTGCATTTTCGTTTTGTTTCATTCCCTGAACAGTTTGTGGTATCCTTTTGGGGATCCTCTAAGAGATACCAAAATTCATTACATAGGAGTGATCCAATTAAAAGATTGCATCTTCTCTGATCTTAGAGTGATGCCACTTAATGTTCCCCCAAAACAGAGAAACGGGTGTTCTGATCATCAGTATTGGCTGAGGCAGGAACCCCTTGCAGCGGTACTGCCATGCCTGGCATGACTTCTCACACGCTGTGTTTGACTTGGAAAATGCAATGGAAATGAAACTCTTTTTGCATGGGCTGTATTTCCAGTTATCTCCTACATCTCCTTGGTTTAAAACCAGCTAGACAGATGATGCACTAGTTTCCTATGGCAGGGAGGGATGCTGTTAGTAGCTGTAACCAAAACTAGTCACACAATCCAAAATATGACATTGAACTTCCCCGCTGGAAATGTTATAATAGAGAAAAAATTGTTCCAGATGCAGAAATGTCCTTCACACAAATTCCTATGAGTTAGCAATCTGTGTTTAACCCTTTGGTGGTAACAGTCATCTGGGCTTCTGTGCCATCTAGGCCAGGTCTAGATGAGAAAAATTCAGGCACAGAAAGACAGAAAGTTCAGCCAAACCCCCCTCACAATAACAAGAAATCTACAGAAATGAGGTAAAACACTTGCTTAATTTATCATAGGATTGCTGGGTAGTGGAACCTTAGGGTTTCCCTCAACCATGGAAAGAAAGGTTTATTATTAAGAATTTTAATGGAATGTGTAAAATACAGTGAATTTCTGAAGATGTGCCAAAATAAGCACTGATACTTACTGAATACATACATGTATGTATGTATTCATGTATGTTCAGTACATGTATGTACTGAATACATACATGTATTCAGTGTGTGTATTGAATACATACAACGTGACATGTTTAGTAAACCTCAGTATTTGTTGACATTTATGTCCTTGATTTCCATTTTTTTTTCCCACCTTGAATGCAGCCACAGTATTTACAAAAAAAAACCCTGAAAGGTCCAGTGTAATTCTGATTAGCTTTTGGAGAATTCTTGATTTGGCTGAGGTTATTTACTGATTGCTCATTCTGGTCTTGGTTCATTAAAATCATTTTGATTAAGGAACACATCTAAAATGTGTTAAATGTGTTAAGCTTGCACCTAGGTCTCTCTAACATAAACATATGCCTAAATGCTCTCCTGAGCAGGGGACAGATGCAGCAAACCCATCCTGATGTGATTATTGCTTGCTGACAGGCAGCGTGGGATGGTGGCAGGATATGTCACTTCTGCTAAGGGCTGGAGCAGCAGTCTTCCATGGAGAGCTTTGATGCTCTGCACTGCACGCTCAGCCTCTTCCCACGCCACTCTGAGCAGTAAGGGACCTGTGTGTCCCCAAACTGAAAACAGATTAAATGTACAACCTTATTCCAGACTTAATTAAGGACGTAAAATACTTTTCCGTGGTAAAACATAGCCTTCCCAGGGATGCTGCTTAGCTGCTGCAGATAGCCGCCCACTCTCCGGGTCTGATGTCTCCTGACATTATTTCGACAAAACAGGCTGATCTAAGTTCCAGCATTTTAATTAACTATTTGTATTTTGGACACTCTAATCAGGACCTGACTTCTTGTGGCAAAGATAATAAAAATTCTTGCAAAGAGCTAGTACTTCATAATACCACAGGAACATTTCAATTTGCAAACAGATGCAGGTTCAGGCTGCTGCTGGCCCTTTCCACATGTCCTCCGAGGACGCTGTACAAAGAGCCATTTTCCATACAAGAAATACCCCAGGATTTAGCCTGTCTAAACTCAGGATGAACAAATAACAGTCTGGGCACAAGACCATTATCCTAGAGATAATAAATGCAAGAAAGCGAGGGGAAGGCAGACTAGTTTTACAAAAGGTGACTGATTTCAGTTATTAGTATTTCAGCCATAGAAGCCTCTGGAGAAAGAGGGCAGGGTGCCATCACACTGCTGAACATACACCCAGATCATCTTGGAAACCTCGTGCTCCATTTGTGTCTTTCTTTATAGAAAGTGGGGTGCATGCACCTGATAACCTTGACAAGCTGCCTCTCCTCTGCCCACATTAAGGCTGCCACATGTTTTCTTATTGCTGTGCCTTGGGCTGAGCACAAAGCAGAGGAAAAGGGTTAATTTATGTGTAACCTTGAACTAAATTTGCTTTTGGGATACGAGAGGCAGAAGTTGTTACTGAAGCCAAACCAGACAGAAATTTCTGCTCTAGAGGCCGGAAACCTTGTGATGCACAGTCAGTTCCTGAGAAGTTTCAGCCTGGCAGCTTGGGAGACCACAATGCTGTCAGAGTGAAAACCCAGGAATGTCAGAAGTGTGTTTTGGGACCTGGGATGCATCTTAGCAATGGGATGACTAGAGTGTGCGACTGGAGTAGAGTGCACTCTAACATCCTCCACACTGCAAAGCTGGGCCCATCGGCACTGCACTATTTCTAGGTGTGTAGGTGACAAACTCATGGGGTTGGGCTGTCTTGTGCAAGGCAGGTAGAGCATCTACCACTCCGGACCCTGTCCCAGTGGGATGCCACAAAGTGGCCACTATGAATAAAATCAGCCAGGAAGCAGGGGGAACTGCATGTCAGCTCTTTGCAATACCATACAGGTTAGGAAACTAAACAGATTTCCTGTTGCTCTGGATGTTTAACACGCTGTATCAATAGTAAAGAATGGAAAACGCTCTGGGCTACGCTCTTAAATAGCAGAAAAATAAAGATATGAAATGAAGAGATGCAATAAACTACCTATGGAAGTACAACACTCATAGTACCTGTTTATATGTAGCAACTGCTAAGACAGAAAATATATCTGTTTAATCCTCCTTTCAGCTTCAATGTGATAGATAGCTCTTAAACAATTATGCAGAGTTCATATGGAGTCTTAAGCAATTGTTTTGTTTCACTCTGGAGATGGTTTTCTATCTGCTTGACCATAGATTATTTTATTCTGCTTAGAAGTACATACTACTTTGACATTTGTGGGGGTTAAAGGACCCTAGAAAATAATGGCATATGGTTGACAATTTCCTCTAAGAAGTATTATTCCTTTGGGAAACGTTTACTTAATTAAATACAAAATGTTTATGCAAATTTATCTATTTCATCATAATCTGACAGAAGATTATCTCAATATTTTGTTCCAATGAAGCTGAAACATCTGCTTTTTACATTATCATTGAAACTATGAATAGATGAAAGTTTTAAAGTTGTAATGTTGATAATGTTTCAGTTTTATCAAGCTGTTTCCATGAGGTCAACACAAGTATTATTAAATCCTGTTTCATAAACATTTTTGAAGCATTTAGTTTTCATGTCTTTTTGGGACAAGGTAAAATTCCAAAAGCTCAAGATTTTCTATGAGATGGAAATTTTAAGCGTTGGTACATTCAGACCATAATTTTATGCTACAGCTTCATTTATGGCTTCAGCTTTTCACCATCCTGCCCTTTAGAGTTCTTAAAACCCAAATTTTATCCTTTCTGTTCCTCTTCCCAGATGTCTATTCTAAATCTAAAAACAAAGGATGAAAATCTGCAGTCTGACTAATAAAACAATATAAAATTATTTGGAGAATAACACAGCGTCTTTGAATGGGGACCAGTAGATTTATTTATGTCTTCAAATGAGAATGCTGAAATGACTGCAACAAAGAAATATTTTGCCATTTGCTAAGCACAGGGGCAATGGAAAGAAAATTCCACTACGATTTTAAGCAGTTATGTCAGGAACTGGTAGGACAGTTCACACTGGTAGATGACCCAGTTCCATGTCTGGCAGTGGCCCGTTTTCAGGTATTTTGTGGTAACATAACAAAATTTAAGTGCCACCCTGCTACAAGAAAGCTTCTTCCTTACCTGCAGTGTGAGAACCTGGCTTTTTTCCCAAACTGTAAGAGCCAACACTCTTCCTGAACACCAGTTTAATCTATAAATCCATGGAGTCCCTATCTCGACTTTTGCAAAAATATTCTACACTGTGATGACGGGATAAGTGCAGCAAGCACTTGCAATGGAGAAATTAGGGTTCCTCTGTTCCCACATTTTTATTTCCGGGTTTCAGTTTCATGGTCTGTACCTTCTATATGACAGTAAAGAGAGAAGAAGTAGTTCCTATTCTCACTTCTCTGTTCCCTTTCCATGTACCTTTTAGCATTTCCCCTCTCCCAGAGGTTACAGATGTACAGAAAAGTACTCAAGTATCCCATCAAACTGTTGTCATGACTGCCCTTACAGTCGTCCTATAGCAGAGAATCCCTGGTGGCCCTTGGCAACCTCTTCCTTTGCGCTCACTCTAGGAAACTGTTGGGGAGGGGTGTTTTTAAAGGTCTGCTCTTCTGGTATTTTAATACAATTGCTCTTGTCTTTGGAGTTTATAGTTATTTTTAAACTATTCTGAGACTTCGCCATGTCTCCATTGAGTTTTCTTTTCCCTAAATAATCTTAATTTTCTCTTGCAGGCTGTGGAACTCTGTGAGCAGAAATACAGAGCAAAGCCCACGAAGCGGCAGGACTGTGAGCCCACAGAACATGCTATATTTTTTTCTATTTGCAACAGTCTAGAAAATAGTTAAAGGCCTTTGCTATGTCTCCCCGCTCTGTGTTACACTTGGCAGCCTTTCCTTGTAGACCAGGTACTCCAACCAGCTCCATTTTCTCCTACTGTTTCTCTGGCAGTCTGTGCTGCGTATGCAGTGTGGTACTTCAAATTGCACTTTACCCCAGGAGAAGCCTTACTAATGGTAAGCAGAGGTTTGTCTTATGTCTTGTTGCCCATGTGCCAGTGTGCTTTTACTACAGTGCACAGCATTCTTGACTCACATCCAGTTTCTGACTCGTAACACATCCTCTCCAGAGAATGCTGTGGATAGCCACAGCCCATCCTGTCTTTGCACAGTTGGTTATACCTGCCTATGGTATACGGAAAAAAACCCTATGCTTTTCTTTTTTTTAAGATCATCTATGATCATCATCTATGATTTGTAGTTGCAAAGCTCTTCTTCACTCTGTGCCTCCCAAGGTGATGTTGTCTTCAAGCATAACAAGTATATGCTATACTGGTAGACCTTCTGGTCATGCTGGCTATTAATGAAAATATTAAATGGTTTCAGACCCAGCACAGAGCCCTATCAAACCTTGCCCTTCACTTTTGCCTGAATGGTTTCTGCCCAGTATCGCATCTGTCCTATGAAAGTTTCATCCAGGTCACTCTGCTATAGCTTGATTACATGGATATCAAAAGTCTTCCTGTCATCAAGATAAATGGCATCTTCTGCCCCTCTGTAACAAACTTTGCTAGCTGCCAGTCAAGGAAGCTGGCCTAACTTGACAGTTGTTCTTAATAGTCCTCTGTGTTCTCCTAGAGAATCAAAAATAATCCTCCAAGGACTGAAGTTTTGCTGCTTGTTCTGCTAGTCCCTAACTAATATTTTTCCTGTAGAATCATAGAATCATGTAACGCTTAAGGTTGGAAGGGACCTCTAGAGGTCATCTAGTCCAACCCCCCTGCACACACAGGGTCCCCTAGAGCATGTGGCACAGGGTGATGTCCAGGCGGGTTTGGAAGATCTCCAGAGAAGGAGACTCCACCACCTCTCTGGGCAGCCTGTTCCAGGGCTCTGTCACCCTCACTGTTAAGAAACCTTGTACCCTTGTTAAAATTAAGTGTGACATTTCAACGTACCCAGATAATACAAAAATATTGATCTTAAAATTGATTTCTCTAAGTATTCTCCAGATTGTCTTTTTTTTTTTCCCATAATTGTAATCTGTCTGTGTACTTTGTATGGTGTTTGTTGTTTGATTGCAACAAAACCTTTTAATAACAACTGAAAAAGGGGCATTCATCTCAATGTTATTTATATATATTGTCTGTTCATTCTATGAAACAGAAGACCATCAATTTCTTTTGCTTTCTTTTTACGACTAACACAGTCACCAAATTACTTTCATTATACTTCTAATCTTTCACTAGTAGTCTCCCATATCATTCCTCAGCCTTTTTGATTTTGTCCTTGCATAACTCTGCTACTCACTGCAAGTGAGATTTTCTGCTTTTTAAGGATTTTTATTTTCTTTGCTTCAACTAAAAGGGAGTGGTTTAGTGTAGTTTGTCTCCTCCTGAATTCAATTAAAAGGGAATGATTTAGTGTAGTTTGTCTCCTCCTGCACCTGATCTTTCCTCTGTACTGGGACAATTTGCATTTGCCTTCTTATATAGTACAAATCATGTCTAAAATTCCCTGTTCATCAGTTTTCACTTATAATTCTCTCAAGCGTTCTGACATCTGTAGACCTCAAAACCATTCTTTTAATTTTGCTTTTCTTCAGTTATAGAGTTTATAATTTCATGGTCATTCAAGAGGCTGTATAATCTTTTCATTTTGGGTGTCTAATCTTTGGACTAATCACTCCATTGCACAATTCTTTAACTTTGTTTGTGAACAGTTAGCTAAACTCAGAAGTTCATGATGGAAAATATTTTCCTTTCTGTGCAAGGTGAACTTAAGATGATCCTGATTATTTATTTATTTACTTATTTATCTTTAATATGAAAATGCTTTTAATGATTTTATTCTTTCTATAAAAGTTATGGGGTTTTTTTTCTATTGAAAATCTGGTAGTGTTTCTGTTTAGATGAACTTTACAAGGGTGACTGAATCCCAGAATAATTGCTAATGTAATTAAAGTATCTTGGAAGTTTTTTGGTTTACAGAAATGTAAAATAGAAAATCTACTCTTTTCTCAGTCAAACCAAGACTTCTTCTTAGATAAGCAAACAGAGGTGCTAAAAGAATGCTAATCAGTTTAGAATATGAAGAAGAAAGATTTTCTCTCTTTCATTATTCCTACTTTATTAAAACCAGTGTCTTTTGGAGGAGCTGGAGCATGTCCAGAGAAGGGCAACAAAGCTGGTGAAGGAGATGGAGCACAGAGCTCATGAGGAGCGGCTGAGGGAGCTGGGGGTACTTAGTCTGGAGAAGGGGATGTTCAGGGGAGAACTTATCGCTCTCTACGGCTACCTGAAAGGAGCTTGTCCTGAGGTGTGGGTCCATCTTCTCCAGAATAACTATGGATAGAACAAGGGGAAATGGCCTCGAGTTGCAGCAGGTTCAGGTCAGACATCAGGAAGGATTTCTGCACAGAAGGAGCAGTCAACAGGCTGCCCAGGGCAGTGCTGGGGTCCCCCTGCCTGGCAGTGTCCGTGACACGTGTACGTGAGGCACTTGGGGACACGGTTTAGCAGGCAGGGTGTTGAGGGGCCTACGTTGGACAGGATCTGAAAGGCCTTTTCCAAACATAATCATTCTCCAATACCATGATAACAGGGACAAGAAAAGGGAGATGGGAAGCAGGAGCAGTAACGGCCAGAGGAGGTCTCTGTTCCAGAAAAGAAGGTGTAATTTTGACATTTCCTCATTCCTTCTAGAATTTAAGAGCCACCCGCACAGAACCTAGAATCCAGTTTTCCGGGTTAATGGGATCGTTCTGCTTTGTCCAGACGATCCAGCCACATTCACACAGACTGGGCTGTATCTGAAGCCTGGCATGGTTGACCCTTGGAAAAAAAGAGATGCGAAGAGATGCAAGGAAAGTGAGCTGGACACGTGGGAAGGGGGTTCTTCGGGAGATGGAACAACGGGACCGGAGCCTACGGTCAAGAAGGCAGCGGGGAAGTCTGAAAAACGCCCTAAATCTCAGGTATCTCCTCCAGAATGGACGCGTGTGTTTGGGTAAACGCGCACCGCGAGCGTTTCGCTTATCGCCCCCGGTTCTGCCGGCCCCGGAGTCCAAGAAATCCTCCCGTTTTGGCGAGAAACGAGGCCAAGGCGGCGCGGCGGCGGCAGGGGGCGGCCGCGGGCCGTGCAGCGCGGGCCTCCCGCCATGGCGGCGCCGAGCGCGGCCTGCGGGCCCCGGGCCGCGGCGGGAGGGCCAGGGGCGAGGAGGGCGGAGAGCCGCGCGGGAAGAGGAGCCCACGGGGCTGCCAAAAAGCGGCCAATTCCAGTGGTCCTCGGAGAGAGCAGGCCGTGCGGCTCCCTGCAGCGCTGAGTGCGTCCAGCTGCTCCCTCTCCTGCCTCCAGGTCAATGCCAAGAGGGGGACAGCGCCCATGACTTATTTCCTAATAAATATTTCCTCCCACAGGCAGCATCCACTGCACAAAATCAGGGGATCTTGACGGTAAGAAATGGCGGAAGAGCCGCTAAGTGAAGGGCAGGCCGCAGCAGGAGAGCGCGGAGTGGCTCTGCGCGCACCGCTCAGCACCTTGGTTCCCCCTCTCCACCTGCAAAGGCTGCATCGGGTACCACAGAGTCACCTCCAGCAAAAGCTGCGCTCTTCTCCAGGAAAATCCGGGGAAAAACGGTACTTTGGACCCCTATTATGCAAAATCCATTCATCACAGTCACATAAAAACAGTGACTCAGCAACAGGAACCCTGGTCAGAGAGACACGTTAACACTCTTCAGCGCGACCTGGGCAGCTCTGGGACACCTTCCCTCCCACAGCAGATACAAAATACTTATTTCACAACCTCTTTCCTGTGAAGGGAAGAAAATCCTTCAAAGAATTACACGGAACTGGACAATGTCCAAAACACAGACGTTCAGATCAGAATAATCATTTCTGAGACACACAGCTCTAAAAAGCGTTCTCAGTTATACAGAACAGCATGAACTTTTCACCGGGAAATCTTCAAATGGGAAGCTAAGATAAAAGCAAGATGTTCCACCAACTGGTCAGCTCTGTAGCCTGATAAATACTTTTTGCACATTTCAAAACATACTGAATGCCAAGCTACATGTAGATTCCTTAACGATTATCCTCTGGAACAAGGATATTTGTGTTTAGAAAAAAGGATTAAATGCCTTCCTACAAATCCATTTTCAGCCGTGTTCATGCACAGCCATTTAGGCTGTGCACGTATCAAATACATGAAAAAGCACTTTAGGCAGAGATTGCTAAACATCATCCACCTCTTTTCCAGTGCAGTGTCAGATTTCCCTATTTCTTTCTTTAACTGTGCTGAAACATTTTTCAGTTCAGTGGCATTAAAAGCAAACACTAATGGAGAAAAAAAAAATCACCTTTCAGAAATGCTGTGTCATTGCATTAGATTGTTCAAATATGCCC
The DNA here is from genome assembly GCA_003342815.1 of Eudromia elegans. Lineage (NCBI taxonomy): Eukaryota > Metazoa > Chordata > Aves > Tinamiformes > Tinamidae > Eudromia > Eudromia elegans. The sequence goes on along the minus strand of PTEX01000260.1, from coordinate 208,038 downwards.
TCTTTTGGGAGATGATTTGGCTCAGCAGTGGCTGCTAAGAGGGAAAATTTCAATACATTGCTTGTCTTATTAAAGATGCTAGTATGATTTTTGCAGTCTATATTGATGCAATAGGTGTAAGACAAACCACTTAATGAAGGTGAGAAGTGACTGAATACCACTGCTCCTAACAAGATACGGCATTTTCGCAGAGGTAATTTTGCATTCACTACAGCTTAAAAATAAGTGCCTGAAATAAGTGAGTAATATCAGATACATTACTTTGCATCAGGCCTTTTGTTTGGCATACTTTCCTGTAGAAGGATATTGTTGATCTGGCAGTTTTCCAAAAGAGCAGCCACATTATCTCATTTGCAACAAGACAAATTCGAAAGGGCTTCACTGAAGTAAGTGAGTTCAGAATTTAGTGAGGAGGATCCAGAGTTCCTGTCCTGTGTGAAGTGATTCCTGCGCTCAAAGAAGGTCCTGCTCCCCTTGCTGGGGTGCTTGCCCCACCACAGCGTGCACAACAGGGAGAGCCATCCCTTTGGCTGAATGTGTTCATTTTTTACACTGTTTATTTAAGCAGGTGGTTCCAGTACCCAAGAAACACAACACCAACCTCTGTCCTCTGTTTCCATTTACAAATTGAAAACAGGGGTATTTTGGTTTCCTTCTTCCTTTGGAATGTTTAAAGAGTGAAATAAGCACACACAAAATGCCATGCAGCAGCAAACTAACAGCAAGGGTGAAATGATCTACAATATAAGCAAGAAATTAGTTTGATCTGGGATTCCTGATGGACTCTGGCACTGCAAACATAGACACCAGGATGTGGCTATTATGTATGTTCTTATCTTGCAGGGATTAAAGCATTTGTCAGCTACTGCAGTCCCAGTCCCACGAGGGAAAAGTTGAGGCATAGAGAAAAGGAAGGATATTTCTCATCTGCAGTTTAATTCTGACGTACACTTGCTGCAACAACAAATTTTTTTTTTGGCTTTCAGGTGACATTTAAAATCTTGCCTTTCCTCCAAAGATGAAATACAAGAGCAAGTTTTCTGTGTGCAAGTGTGTGTGTGTGTAATTTTGGTTGATTCTCACGTTGGAGATGTTGGATATTGGTCCATTTTGTAGGGATTTGGTTTCTATTTATGCTCTGTGATTTTTAAAGGAATTAATTTAACAACCGAGTGGTATCACAGCCATATCTTTCAGTTACATGTGTAGTTTTGCATTGCCTTAGGTAGTATCATTTAGACTATACCATGTATCACAGATCAAGCCCTCTGTGCAGAAACCATGCATTGCAAAAACTAAGAAAAATTAAACTAATTAAGAACAAATAAATCCTCAAACCTTAATGTGAAGCAAATTTCCTGTTACTGAAACCTGTTTCCACTACACCCTTGCCCCAAAGACAGACCAGGCTAGGATATTTACCTGAAACATAATGATGAACAATCAGGAAAGACATTTTCTGATAGTTTCAGTTGGAAAACACTGTAGGTTTTGAGGTCACGTAGTACAGCTTTCAGAATGATTGATTCTGCATATTTGTCAAGCTGCTGTGAGTGGCAAAGAGGAGAGAATTACAGGATTTTTCTTGTCTGTAGGTGTTAGCTCATGAAATTATGTGTCTGAAGGTGATACGGGGAGTGTTGGTCGCAGTCTTCTTGGTGCAGTAAACTCCTGTATTTTTCTCATGCTGAATACCAGTCACATTCACCACATGTCCTCTCTCTCCCTCTCTGTGAATCCCAACAGGGTAAGAACTCAAATGCATGGGTGTTCCCATTGCGTGTTTGAGGACTGCATGTACATGTGCACATGTACAAGACCTGTGGCATCTTCATGGCTTGGATGTTCTCCTGCTACAACCATTTCCAAAATTGGAATGTTATTTTGCTGGCCTTAGACTGCGAGATGTTTTTTTCTTTTTGTCAACAGCTCTTAGCTGAAAATCCTACTGCAATGAAACTGGAATGTCAGTGTAACAGATATGACAAACCTCTCCCTAAGTTAGGAATGGTATTGGCTTGATCCTCTGCCCAGAGTCCTAGGAGTATCTTGTGAATAGCAGGCTTGATTGTGTGGGACCAGATCAACGCCTGGCCTTGGGCAACCCATCTGAAATGGCATTTAAAAGGGTGAATGGGGTTCTCATGCTGCCAGAGAGATGAAGCTCTGCTGGTGATGTGTTACTGCCCTGCAGCAGCTGCTGCCTGAAGTGTGCTTCCAAATTTAGGACTGCATTTCTGAGCCCATTCCAGGTGTGCTAACTCGTAAAGTGCAGAGACCCTCAGACAAGTCAGAAGAACACTGAGGACAGCACAGTGCTCTCCTGCAGGGTTTTGATGTGATATCATTCAGTATTTTTAAGTGGCACTAATGATGTTTTCTTAAATGCAGTGGGAAGCAGTTCTTACATCCAAAATTTCATCCTGAAGTGTGCTAAATGTATGAGAAAGGTATATTACACTAATGGAACATAGAAAAGAAAAAGAAATATAGAAAAAATGCTCATATATCATGCTCAAAGTCATACAAGAGTCCATATGCGAATAAAGATGATTCACAAGGATAATCTGGGGACTTCAACCTGCTATTGCTGATTTCTCTCTATTGGCAATTCCAAGGGACATTCTGCACTATTTACATGAGTTGAGGGATTCAGGACAAAAAGTATCTTGTTTCACACTAGTTAGTAATTTTAAATTTTCCTGCTGACATACTGTAGTTGCTTAAAGGCTAGGTTTTTAAAATCTTTTTTTTTAATTATTATTATTATTTCTTTTTTCCCTTAATATGTTTTCCAGTAGAGAGGTGGCTACTCTGGGCTAAAATAACTTCTGCCAATAGAGCTCATTTCAGTTACATGTCTGTACTTTTTGCTGACAAAAACTAAATCTGCAAAGAGAAGTTTTGCTGGTGTAGCTATATTAATAAGAAAGTACAGAGTAAGCATAATTTAAAAGTCTTTGACATGAAGGACTGAATGATTTTTTGCCCAGCAGGGGATATCATGAGCATGCTCTTTTTAACTCTGCTTTTAAAATTCAGTTACAGTCCACAATATGTTTTTATGACTCTTTTAAATGTCTCCCTTACTTGATTTAGTTAGTCAGATCCAGTTAGTCCAGTTAGTTCATCTTTTCCAATCTTTTCTTCATTGGATGATTTATTTTTCATTTATTTTTGTGCACTTCTTTAAGGATTTGTATTCTATATTTAGAGGAATGTCTCCTGATGGGGCAGACTGAGGGTCAGGTACCTCAGGAGAGAAGGAAATGCAGATGCCTGTTCCAGCCCCAGCAGGCTGATATGTGGTGTACTTCAAACTCTTTTACATACATTTCTTTTACATAGGTAGTATCTAGGCTAGCCATTGCAGTATATACAGTTCTTCCACTGTCTCATAGCTATGACTCCTTGTATGGTGGTCTTTGTTAGCTGAAGGACTTTTAAGGAAAAGTGTGGCTATAGTCCAAGTTTGACTGCAGTGCCTTATAAATGGGAACTTCTCTCCCATTTGGAATCATCTCCATAGACTACTAGTTGCATTTTAAAGTCGTAAGCCCCTTTGGTTGCTCGCTGATCAAGCTTTTCAACATGCTGTTTGTTCAGGAGTCCTAACTACACCTCTGTATGATAACTGCATAGTCTGTTTTATCCAGCCTTGAATACACAGTCTATGTTGGTGACTTTGAAAAATGCATTGGACTCCTCCTATTTTTTTTCTATGCACAGTAGCACTCTTGACATCCTTGTCAAGTCCTTTCTCACATGTTGACAATTAGAACAGGTCACAGAAGATACTATACAAGTCTAACTTTTTATCCATGCCCCTTAGTTGTTTAATGCCTCAAGTTGTCTCCACTTATTACTCTCTCTCTGGCTTTACGTTATGTATTTCATTGCCTCTCTGCACATCTGTCATACCAAGTCAAATTTTTAGCTTGGGTTCTTAAAACAGTCTGTCTCTGAGACTTGATTCCTCCATATCTTACACTATGGAGTCATATATCACTTGATCCTACAAAGCCCGTATTTGTACATGGCTGTGAGCATGTATTACATTTGTAACATGCTGATCTGAGTGCTCTGAATGTCCTTCATTGCTGATTTGACCATATCATTCATGCATTATATTCTTGGATGGCTCCAAGCATTTTTCCAGCATACTAAGGGTCCCTGTTACTACTCACTTTGCTGTTCTACAGAGACCATTACATGTGTGCCAACAGTCTAGTCTCCACTCCTAAGTGTACCTCCTTGGGGCTTTTTTTTTGCCTTCAACTTATTAAGTAAAATCTGTAACAGATTTCTTATCAATCAAGATTATAGATTTCACATCCAGTCTTTCCTTGTCTTCTGTGGACCACCAGCTGTGATTTGTATTTTTCCCTTATAAATCACATACTGCAGTGGTTAATAAACCCACAGAGAAACTGAGATGCTTCTCAGAGTGCTGATTTTGAAAGCGAGGCTTTGCGATGCCTACGAGGTAGCCCTGGATGCTTCATCTTGCTCCTCCTCCAGCTGCTATGCTGCCTACTGAGAGCTTGCTCAGAGTTGCAGAGAGGCATGTTAAGTGCTGACTATTACTAGGAAAGATTGGGCAGGCACCTCGAGTATACCAAGGCATGATGGACTAGATGCAATATTAATGGTTATTAATGACTGTTTGCATTTCTGCAGCAGCCAGAGGCCCCCAGTGTGGGGCTTGTGCAGGAGCATTAAACTTTTCTTCTTCTCTTTTTCCTTTCAGACACTTAACCAAGCTGCTTACGTTCAAGGAAAGGAGATAGGCTTACAGGTCCTGGAGGTGATGCAGTATTGTCATGGATCCTGTGGGATCCAAAGGAAATAATGCCCTTTATGTAGGTGGCTTATTTAAATGCACACAGTTAGGTAGGATGAATCCAAGTCTTTGGGAAAGGAGAGTTAACAGGGCCCAAAAGAGTGGCCGTGTCATCTCTGGGTCTGCGTGTGTGTGCACATATGTGTATGCTGGGTGGTGTTGCTTGTCCTAGCCTTGCTAGACACAGACACAGCACGTAAGAAGACATTTGACAAAGCAGAGGAAAGGCATTTGATTTACAAAACAGTACCTAAACACTGTAAAGCATCACCACAGTAAACTCAGCCCAGGCTTCTGCCTGACTGTCTTTGTAAACTTGCTGCAGGTCTGTGATCTCTTCCAAAACTGTGCATGTCTGTGTGCATGTCGACCGTATGCTAACATGCTTTCCTGAGACAAAACTTCCTTGATTTCTTCCAGCCACCAAGGGCTATAAGGGCCTTTGACTAACAGCTGGGAGGGAGCTGTTAAGTCAGGACTGGCCTGTGCTAGGACGAGCACACAAGGAAGGAAAACTCATCGGCGAACTCCAACAGAGATAAGTGTTACTGAAATGAGGAAAGAGACTAGTTCTTTTCATTCTACTCAAGAAAGTAATCCTGCTTGGCCTGTGGTAAAGATTTGATGCAGATATAATGCAGCCAGCAATTTCTATTGTTTATGCTGTATCACAGCTTACTGCTGCAGAAAACCCCTGTCAGCTCTACTAGGCTTAAAGGAAGTGTGAAAATCTTAAAGTACTTTGCACACAGAGGGAGTGCGGTGATTCAGGATATGATGCAGGAATGGTGAGGACATTTCCCCATCTTTCAAGCTGCATCACACAAACAGCCATGTAAATTATGGTTTTAGCTTTGAAATGTAAGTGCAAGTGAGGCTGTGAAGTCTTGCACTTGACTGGGTCTTATCTGGTATGGCAAGAACTTGCAGTTGCTAATGTTACTGACTAGCTGCTGTGGCTGGGATTGTTTTTTACTTCATGAATCTAACTAAGAGATGGTAACTGCCTCTCTCATGAGGAGCTTCAGTATGTGTTCTACCACATTAAAGTTTTTAACCCATTTTAGAAACTGATACCATTTCTGGTATCAAAAATGTACATCAGAACATGTAACTGATACAATGTGATTACCTACAAAAGGTGCTCTGGAAAATCTGCTTCTGCACCCAGCTGAATTTAGACCTAAGTGTCCCATCTTTATTGAGGAAGGTGTCTCATACTGTATAACATACTGACATGGTTGAGGTGTTATAAGCACTTGAGATACAAATTCCTGGACGTGTAGAGATGGACTTGGGATTTCTTTCATATTTTGCCTCAAAGTTAGGCTGATGTGTTTATCAAGTTTAGTATGTGGTACAGATACCTTATGGGAGCATAAGTAGTGGGAATTGAAGTTACTTTTATTCAAATTGACACGTTTGTCCTTTTGCCCTTCTCATAAGATGTTTAGGCACTGTTAAATAATGAATAAATAAAATGCTAGCAATCATAGAATCATAAAGGTTGAAAGAGACCTTTGGAGATTATCTAGTCCAACCCCCCTTCACATGCAGGGTCACCTAGAGCATGTGGCACAGAACTGCATCCAAGCAGGTTTTGAAGATCTCCAGAGCTGGAGATTCCATGCTTAGGTGTTGTGAAAAAAATGGAGATAGCTGCTTCTAAATTCATAATATCAACACTTGAATAACTGTTAAAGTACTAGCATGTCATTCTGATAGTTTAGGTGTGGGCTAAGTTCCAAAATTTTCTAACCATAATGCAGAAAGGGATCCTTTGGAAAACTGAGATTTCCTGTTGTTGAGGCCTTTTGCCTTGTTTTGCTTTGTTCTCTGTTTTTCTAAGAAATGTCGCACATGTGAAACATACAGCAGAGCAGGCAGAAGCTTTATGGGAGGTGGAAGTCGTGCTGCTTTGGAAACCACAGTCCTTAGGGGCTGCCAAAATTTGAATTTCTGCAGCTTCAGCAGATGAGCTCTAATATTGATCAGTCTTAGCTGAGAAGCAGGCAGAGGGCTTGGGGATGAACAGCTGCCTCTGTGCAGAAAGCCTGATCTTTCCTCTTAAGGCAAGTAGAATTTGGAGAGCTGTGAGGAGACAAAGCATTTCTGATATTTAACTCTTTCAGAGCTCATCTGATGGGGCTGTTTATTGGGCAGCAGCATAATGTTCATGTTCAATCCTGCTTGGGCATTTTGTCCTGGAGTCTGGACCAAAAGCCCATCTATGGATGTGTTTGGTACCCTGACACAATCCCAAAGTGCTGGATAAACAACGTTCCCATTATACGTGGTGCTCATGCTCATGTGTATAGTTGGATGACATTCATTTCTCTCGACAAGCATCCACTTCAGTAACAGTTCAATAATGGTTCTCTTTGGAAGCTCGGACTAAACAGAAGTTAATGAGCACCTTGTTAAGGAGAGCATCACGGCACCTTATGGTCCTGGATTTGCATTGACTGCCTTTGGGGAGATCTGAGCAGGTGGTTCTGACATCTGATGATCCCTTTCTTTGAAGTAGTGCACTCACATCTATCATGGGTGCTCTATCTCCCTCTCCATCATGCAAAAAATATTAGTGCCAGTTTCAAGAGAGAATGAGTTACAGTCAGAGTTCCCCGCCTGAGACTTGCTGAGGTTTTGATCTTGGGAAAAAATAAGAAGTAAACAAAGTATAGCATCAGAAAGAAATAAAAAAATAGACACGAGGAGAGGGGAAAATCATAAAGGAGTAGTAGTCCTCAGCAGCAGTCAGTGCAGCTGAACAACATGCGTATTTGCTGAGATCTACAAGAAGACAGGATTGAATGGGATTCCAGCTAGCACCATAGATCTGTCAAGTACTTATTGTCTGTTAATAAGGTAGTGCAGTAATGAGATTTGTGTTCTGCATCTCAGAGAGATTTCTTTTCTGAACCTATCCCAGTATTTCTGATAATACCCAGATATGAGTATTTAAGTGGAAATATTCAATTAAACTAATGCAAGCAAAGGACAATTTTGCCAGCTTCAGAAATGTTTCATTGCAGTTTGGGCCTGCCTCTATCTAGACTGGCACTCCAGCCTCATTTATTGTAATTGGACATGAACTGAGCACAATACAACAACAGAGAGCCTTGCCCAACCAAGACACCTTTTGCTCCAGAGATGTCTCCTCGTGACTCCTATGTCTTGTGTGTAAGCTAACGAGGCATCTTTTGGTACTTGAGGTAAGTACCTAGTTCTTGACTAGATGTTGTTCTTGTTCTGTAGCACATAAGACAGACATCCTTCACTGCAGCAGATCTCAAAGATGCTTTCAAAACATCTAAAGTATCTAAAATCCATAGCAACACAGCAGTCTGAGATATTAGTTGCTGGGAAGCAGTGAGTTTCTGTCTTTATCTATCACACACCCACATCAAAACAGGTGCCAGCAATCAGCAAAAACATGTGTTTGTCCCAAAGAAGAGCTGATGAACTATGCCCTTAAGCACAGGCCAGACCTTCCTATCCTTAGCTCAGAGCTTTCCCTTAGGAGAGCGCTGGGAAGAAGCAGTCTCCTGGAGGGAGCACAAACACTGCTCAGCATGAGCCTACCTCTGGGTGAAACACTTCATATCCCCAGAGGGCTTTTGCAAGTGCTAACTCCTGCGTGTGCCTGACACTTGAGCAGCCCCAAGAAAGGGCAGAGGCACACATGCCCTTGGCCATGGCTTCAATGTTTCACCTCAAAGAGCTGTCAAAGTGCCAAATACTGTGGCAGGCGTGAGTGAATCTGAAAAAAGGTCTCTCCTGTTTCTCCAAAGCCATGTGTGTGGTGTGGAGTTCCTCTTAAAACCCTCTGCTTTAAGTCGTCTGGTTCATGTGTGCAAAAAGTCAGCTCTGCGGGCCGAAGCTGCCGTAATTTGTATGTCTTTGCAGCTGGTGGGCACCTCTTCAGGTGGTGTAAGCAGATGTGGCTCCATTGATTTTTCAGGGAATAAGCCACTTTACTGAGGACTTAGCCCAATGGTTTTCTTTTCCCTAAGAGTGCAAATTTAATAAAACTGGCAATGGTGATCATGAAATTTCCAACAAACAGCATCCCCATCTCATACAGTTTATGAAAATCCTTTGTGTTTGTGACAGGCCAAATAAAACCCTGTATAGCTGTGCTATTTCATGCGGGTGTTGTTCATCAAGTGAGGAAATATTTCACAGAGATTTTTTCTTCATGTTGGCACACTGTGTGAAAGTTTCAGAGAAACAAAAACTCTTCACCTTCTGTAGTAAACACAGGCCGCCAGCAAATACTATAATGTAATCTAGTAAAACAAAATAATTTTAGAAGCCTTTCAAATGCTGAGAAGGAACAGCAGGCTGTGGGTGGGCTGCTCCGCTCTCTGAGTGCTGTCTGTTAATAGCCAGATGTCGAATGCCAACTTTCCATTCACTGCTGCAAAATAACAGACTGTCATGTGGTAAAAATAACCACAGGAGGCATACAATACATTCCAGTCCTATTTCACCTATACTATATAATGAAAGATGTGTCTGTGGAAGTTCACTAGATATCTGTATCAATGCTGTACATTTCACGTTTGTGATCAGAGAGAATGTAAGGGAGGGAAATGTCTTGTTTTAACCTGTTAATTTTGGTATTGTTCACTCAAAATCTAAACCAACTGTAGCAAACAGGAGATCACATTCTCACTGTGTGGCAACAGCAGAGAACTGCAGAAATGACCTGGGATCTTCACAAGAACAGTGAGAAACACATGAACACAAAAGGTTCTCTACAGCTCAGGATGGTTTCTGCTAAAAAGCCTTATAAATCCACTTTTGTCTGTGCTGTGCCACATTTACAATGGTATAACCAGCCTTCCAGCCAGGAACCTCATAATACAGCAATGGCTTTCCAACCTCACCTCTACTGGCAGATTTTCAGATCATTTTAAACTAGGTCAGTGTTGAATAAAGAGTCCAATGACCTTGTTAAGGTCACAGACCCTACTAGTTTCTGTAAAATTCTTTTTTTTTTTCCAGCATTATTTTTTTTTAAAATTCTTTTTTTTTTCCAGCATTTTTTTCCATAGAATGGCATAGGTCGTATTCTGAAATCTGAGTTAGATAAGCATGACTCATGCCTAGAGTCCAGGACCAGATTTCCTTCAACTCTGCTTATTTGCCATTTCCACTTTACAATTTTGGGTTCAAAGACTGTTTGTAGTGCTCTTAGGCTTCTAAAATTCTCAGCTAATTCTAAATATCACCAGCATTATTATATGATAATATTTAATGATTTATATTGACTTCTTTTCATGTACTGTTCTGCCTTTTTTTTTTTTTTAATGATGCAGATATCTTTTCAGATTCTGTGATTCAGTCACTTGGGATGAGGTGTACAGAAATGCTGACTAATGCAGACATTCCTCTTCTAAATGCTTTTGCAGATGAGTGAGTTTATTAAAAGATTATAGTTACTCATGTGTAAGATCATCCATATGCATATACACTTGCAGGCTAAAAACTACGTTCTATGATTTCTCATATGATGGTAACATGTCAGTCGAATAAATTAACCGCAGTCTGTGCATTCATGCATTTTTACTGCCCAAGATAAGGTCAAACAGCTCCCAGATAGGCAAGAATGGGTTACAGTAGCTCAAGGCTAAACATCACAAGGCCCGTTTTGTGCAGGGCCTTACCTGAGCAGGAAGATTACTTAGAAAGTGAATCGGAGAAAGGTATACTGAACTGAAGCTTTCTTGTTGTGTTAAGGGCCTTCAAACCCATATACAAACCTGCAGCTAGCTCTAATACTGCCCCAAGACAGAGATACTTTTTACTTCTAGACAACACAGGAGTACACAAGCCTTGCTCCTCATTTATGAACATACACCTGGTCTGAAGCAGTATTTCCGTGGATATTCCGACTGCCATTGTTTGCTTAGCTTGCCAAAACTACTGGTTAAGACTGGTTTGCCAGCAAAAGTTGATCTTTCTCTTGTGCCATGCACATCCGTGTGAGAAACTCTCAGTGGCAGAGGAAAGTGATCTTCCCAAGTACTTCCACTGGGGCAGAAGAAACTGCTCTGTGAATCCATGATGGGATGTTCTGAGGCAAGAGGGGAGGCAAGGACTGCTCAGTGGACCTTTTTTCTGTAGCAGCACACTACCAGGTTCTATTTGGACTCTGCGTAACAGAACATGCACAACACCCCCTCTAATTCTCATCTTTACCTTTCTTCTGGAAATAGTAGGAAGATAAAGAATGTGCAGGCATCCAATGAGTCCCTGTGTGATGAGTTCAGTCTGCACTACTCCTCCAGATCTGGCATAGCTGCCTACTTTTTCTCACTACTCCTCCTACCCTTTACTGTCTCAGCCCTCAAGATGTCTTGAGGGCATCTGTTTGGATGGGTCCACTTGTCAAGGATGTAAACTGGAATTGAAATAGCCACATCTCCTCCTGAGATCTGTCTTCCAGTGCCCAGATGCAGTATTGTCTCATCTAAATTGAAATAATAGGTTATAGTCTTGGGAGTTTCCTTGGCAAAATGCCAGGAAAGTTAAGCTTCATGATAAGGTGGTCAAACAAATGCTGTTTCAATTCATTAGCAAGCACCTGAGCTGACAGGTTGCCTTAACAGATGAGAACTCCTTTACTTCCCAATATTTAATGATTTTATTTCAAGGTTGTAGTTAAGGGGAAAAAAAAATCAAAACACAGGGATAAAGATACAAATATCTTGCACAGACTTTCATCCAACAATGCACTGAGCACTCTGAACTGATTAAGCAGAGCTTATAACCACATAGGTTTTGTGCTTTTTGTGGTGGTGCACACATTTAAAATGGAGCATGTGCTCAAGCATTTGCCTGAATAGGGTCAGAGTGCTTAGCACTCTGCAGTGTCTGGCACCAAAGAAAATATGTATTAACTTATGTATTCATGAGGTTGAATCCATGTGCTTCTTCCAGCTAGTGCATTTAAGGCATAAAGACATCAGACAGAATATGAAATTATTTTCAAAAGATATCTCCTGTTACTTCACCACAGTTTTAAAAGAACGATAAATATTCTCAGATTAAATTTAATTAATAGGAATAAAGTGACACAGAGCAGTAGTGTGAGACAGTTCTGATGTTCACGTAGGAGCCAGTTAGTGTCCTGCAAGCTCATAGTGTGTCGGTCTATATATATCCCTGGAAAAAATGTTTTTAATGATGTCTTCAAGAAATTTCACAAGAAAACGGCTTAAGGCAAGCCAAGTTCATCAAATCTTTGGCAAATGCTTCAACACTTGGACTGTTGATCCTCTTCACTTTTTTTCTCCTGGCCTGGCACACATAAAAAAACTGTGAGCCCAAATATGACCAAACTTCTCCGAGTCTTCTGCCAGATTCAAAAACTCTAAATCCATAACTGTATATACAAAAAAAAAAAAAAAAAAAATCTGGATATTTTTTTCTATGAGGCATAAAAATACTCTCCTGATGTGATTTACATTGCATTATTTGGAGCAAAAGAAATAAAAATACAAGAAAGAAGGACAAACCGGTCAACTTAACATGTAATGGGAAACTTGGAATAAAATCAAAAGGCCAAACCTTACTTTTGAAAGACAGAGTTGTTTGCTCTATTCTGTTGCCTTTTGCAGTCATTTGCACTAGTGAGAAGTGAGTGAAAAAGAGTGCCATGAATGCTTTTTGGCTATAAGAGTTTTAAAGCAATGGAGAATCTCCTGAATGTTGCACAAATGCATTTGAAGGAAGACATCAGCCCCTTTCTTAGACCCTACATGTGAAAAATCCATCAAAGCCCATGAAATGCAAAGATAACCCCGTGGCTCTACCTTGCAAGTAGCACTTGTCTGGAAGAAAAATTCTCTTTACACTGCGATGGCATGTTTGTTTGGCTCTTGCACTCTTCCCAGACCTTTGTTACCAGATGGGTGCTGGGGATTGGGAAGGCCTCTCACCTTAGCTGAGCTTAGTCAAAGCGTACAACTGCCCATACCTGTGTATGTTTTCTTCCAGCTTTTTAACCTTCAGCTCATCCTCTTCTGACTGCCTCCTTCTGGCTTCTTCCTCTTCTGCAGAGCCAGCAGGAATTCCCTGGAGCAGCCATTTTTCCCGAAGAGCTTTGGACTGCATGGAGGAGAAAACAAAACAAAACAAAAAACCCTTAGGAGAAGAAAGAATGCAAACCTTAAATTCGAGAACCACTGATTTCCACTTTAGATGTCAAATTCAGCTGATCTATTAGGCATATATTCAGATGTCAGGTCTGTTAGTTTTAGCAATGCAGTTTTACAATATGCATGGTATTTACTACTGATGCCTTAATTTGAAGCTGTTTTTGTTTCCTAATAAGAACAGTGTTTTAAACAACTCAAATTAGTCTCACAAAAAATAAAGTTGTTGTGCATGTTAAGGAATGTGCTAGGAAGACTAAACCCATAAATTCCTTAAAACTTAAAACAGCAGTATACTTTAAGGTGTTTTGTGTAGGATATAATCATTCAGGTGATAAATTAATCAGATATATTATTTTTGATTTATAGAATGGATGTATACACACATGTACATACAAACACACATTATCCCTTAGCCAGACCAATATTAAATAAAACAAAGAGAAGTCCTCCAGAAGCCATGGGTATCCCGTGACACAACAGAAATGTTACAGTTGGTGACAACAGCCATTTTGCAATGTGCTAATTCAGTGTGCTTTCCATACCAAAAAACATGGCTATGATTTCACCTTGACCCTTTCTAATCCGGCTGGAGCTCATCCAGAGGCATTCACTAGTTGAGATGCACTGGTTGCAAACAATACTTTAAATCATGTATCAGCATACATGTCCTGGCTGGAATCCTCCCAAATAAACACAAGAGCTAAGCTGAGAGAGAGAATGTGGCTTCATGGAATGAACCCTTTGGAAGGAAGATTAACAGATCCTCTGGTGTCCCGCCCTTGGTAAAAATGAAATGAAGCTGCTGGAAAACTCTGAACTAGGGAACCAGCAAAACTAGCCTCTTCACCGACTGGAAAGAAGGGCCTTAATTTTGAATTTCCAAAGCAATTGTAAATATTAGTTCAAAGAACCAGCTGTCAGAGCATATATCCCCTACAGTGAAAAGGAGCTAATAAGAAAATCATCAGTTCAAAGAAAATGTATTTCAGAGGCTGCCCAAATGCGCAGTATCAGTCTCTTTAATGAGATGTTCATGGCTCGAATAGAATCTGATTTTTGCAACATTCACGAACAAAAAATAGTCTCCAATCCTACCAAAACAGAAGGCTTTTTGACATGAGAGACAAGTCTTACTTGCTAGTTTTTGAGTATATATATATATGTATAGACATAGTATCTATGCACAAACTCCTCTTGTCACTTCATGGCCTATTTGATTTAAAGTGATTTGATTTTAATATGACAGCAATATAAATCACACAAGCAAATTAGACTTTATAAATGACTCCAGCTTTCACTGACATAACTGTGCTGCATACCACATTCCTTTTAGGTGATTCTTAAGGAAACAGGAATATATAGGGATCACTATTCTTATTATAAATGAGATTTGTGTGATAGAAAAGGTCTTGTGCTGCTCTATCATGTCACTTTCAAAATTCCCCCCTACCCTGTAACCAAAGCTGTCTTGTGCTTTATCTAGCAAAAAACATCTGAAGTCAGTTGTGCCTGTTGGCACAAGCGACAAAACCTAATAATCACTATCTTCAGTCACAGTTTTTAGTGTTATTTCTTCAATTTGCTGTCACTGTTGTGTGCTTCATGCTGTATTCCATACAGTGTCAGAGAGATTTTTTGATGGATGCTTTGCTTTTCTTTGCAATATTAATTAATACCCCCGTGAAGATCGCGGTGAGCTTGATCACCTTGTTGGGGGACAGAGTCAATGACACTACTGAAAGTCCCCTCAATAGGGGAGTTCAAAATGATCATCTGCACCAATAAAAAAATCAAGATCAGTGAAAAAGGAACTTGCAGGTGAAATCTTTATGTCTCTTGGGTGATAAGCAAATAACCATGCGTACTTTACTTGGATATTTGAGAGGTCTCATGAGCTTAGCCCAGTGGGAACCAACTATGCTGTGCTGGGCTAGATTCAGTGCTCAGCACTGGGAAGACCATTTGCTTACTACAAAATTGCTGCCTTTCCTTTAGTAATGAATGGAATGTTGCTGATCGCATGTGCAAACACATTACTACA
The DNA here is from genome assembly GCA_003342815.1 of Eudromia elegans. NCBI lineage: Eukaryota > Metazoa > Chordata > Aves > Tinamiformes > Tinamidae > Eudromia > Eudromia elegans. The sequence continues at coordinate 192,983 of PTEX01000260.1, read as the reverse complement.
TATGCCATTCTCGGATATGGTTTCAAATTGGAACTCCAAAGTGTTACTCTGTTGGAAGAATAGGTTTCCAAAGATCAAAATACAAAGATAAAACCAGCTTCCTCTGTTTAAATCTCTCAAAAAAGCTCCAGATCTAATAAAGATCACAACAAAGAGCTGCTTAGACCATCCCTAAATGTTTAGTTAATAGTCACATCTCATCTGATATAGGGGGAAAATAAATCATAACTTTCTTTGCAAAGTAAGTGCCTCTACAGACTTCTCATGTTAATACTCAAACAGGGAAAGGTCAGTCTCTTCAGTACAAAACACTGTACAACAAATAAGATATTTTGTGCAGCTTTTGTTTTGGTCTTTGTTTATGTGAACCATTTAAACTACAAATCACATGATTTCTTTCTCTAGAAGGCTCTTTTTTTAGACCTATAAATAGAATGAATGTGAAACTGGAAAGCATCAATGAGATTTTTTAAGACATATTTAGGGACAAGAATGCTATGATCTATTAAAAATCCTCCCTGTTGGTGAAATGTCAGCATATTTTATATAAAACAGGAAAACTTGTAGCTTTGATGTTTTTTGGTTTTCCTTTTGAAGACAAAAATGAAGGTATTCATTAAATATTACACTGAAAAATCCAGATATGAAGACTCTGAGAAATGGAGACACATATAAGAAATATTTTTTTTAAAATTCAAAGAATTTGTTTGTCAAGTTGTTGAGAAAACATATATTTATTTATATAGCGACTGTAAATACAGCAGGCAAATGGACAGGGACACTTCAGGTGATAATACCTTACAGTCCTCATTCCAGATGAAACATTTTCCTGCTGGATTCCTGGCATTCCCCTCATACACTATTGCAGCAGTGTATATGGGCGGAAGAATCTTACACCGGCCTTCAGCATACCTTTCACAGGGCTCTTTTCTTGGGTTTCTCACTACAAGAAAGACACTGAGGTGCTGGAGCATGGCCAAGGCCGGGCAGCCAAGATGGTGAAGGGGCTGGAGCACAGACCTAACAAGAAGCGGCTGAAGGAGCTGGGGTCCTGCCAGCTTCACAGCAGAGCCAGAAGCAATTTCAAAACAAAAGATAGTTCTCTGTCATCTATTATCTTTGCTCCAAAGCGATGTAATTAGATTTCTTGAAAAAATCTTGCAAACTCTCAACACAGAAAAACAAGAGGTGTTTCTCAGATCTGCCAAAATAGAGTATTCTTAAAGTAGAATAGGATCCAAAAGTGGTTGTGCAAATTACCCCTAATTAGCCCCTGTTGTGCTTTATTTAACAGTCTATAATTAAATGGTCACAGGCTAGCATTTCCGCACCGCTCCTCTACTGTTATCTCCTATATGCCTATATTTATTCCATCCTCCACCTTCTTTATGCGTGTTCTGGAGAATTAGACTGATGATTAGGTATGATTACAGTAGCCAAATATGGTGGTGTATAAATACAAGTATTTGTGTACTTCATTCGAGTAGAAGGGGAAAAAAAAATCATGTTATAACTACAACCACACTCTCTACAGTTTGATATAACCATTTCTTCATTTAATGTTTGAGCACTACTTCTTCAGTACTAAGTCCGTCAGCAGAAATTGGATCATGACTTTAAGGAGGCTGTCTGCGACTTACATGCAAAGGGGCTGAATTTCAGTGCACTGGGTCACCACTGTTCCCAGGTAAGATGGTGTCTATGCACATGTGCACAATTTCAGACTTCTTTGACTTCCAGCCCGGAAAATAAGCTGACCTTTCTTCACAACGCAAAGAGGGAAACCCAGGTCATGATTCTCTGCACAGATTACTGTGAGGACAGAAGTGAGTGAACAGATGTTGGAGAGGGCAAAAAGAAGTCATACCAAATGTCTGAATGCAGTCGGCACAGGGACTGCCATAAATATGGTGCTCCCTTACGTGTTATGTATTCCAGTTCCATACCTCAGGACACTAAAGCCTGAGGACTTTATGTTGTTTATATTTTGTGCTAGCAAGGTAATAATGCACAGCCTCTGAAATGCGCAGAGTTAAATATATATAAAAAAACCAACAAAACCCTTCATGTTCAATGCTGTGTCTGGTTCTAATGCTGTATAAAATGTTTAACTGCTGAGAAAAGTAATAATGAGCAGATTTTTTAGTAGCATTTTAATACTATGCCCTCATAGAGGATCTGAAAAATCACCGCTGGATTCCACAAAGAGTGATTCATTTTCTCCATCAGTCATACTAATTCAGGGCCTTATTCTGTAAACATTGTTCACAAAGAATAACACCTTTCTAGTGCCACATGAGGGCAGTGTCTTAACTTGAGGCTAATATTTTGCGATTTGACTCTTTATGATAACATAAAAACCAGAGCTTAACTACTGCCTTTTAAGGTAGTTTCTACCAGGAGTTTGGGTTTTGTATTTACGAAAGGTTACAGAAGCAGTAAGAACCATCCCTCCTGGAGAGCACTTCTTGCTAGCGCTGAGTCTGACTCTGGCTGCCAAGAACATTTTCAAGGATGTTGACAAAATGGTAGAGAAGCAAAAGTCAAAAGGTGAACAAAGAAAAACCTCCTCCAGTAAAATGTGCTTGCTCTTGACAAATGCTATTGGGTGAGCAACTATACAGGGCTCTGGAGGTCTCCCGTGCTGAGCAAAACGGGCTAAAATTGTGCCTGGTGCAGAGGACTCATATCAAAGGTGATTTTCCATGAATTCTTGCCTTTGAGAATGGCTTCTGAGACACCAGGACCACTGGGCACTGTTGCTCATGGTCTTCCTTGCATGTATTCAGGCAAGATGCATAGACAAAATGTGGATGTGAATGGATGGTTACTCGTATCTTCAAATCTTATGTAAACAGCCCACAGGCTACTAAAAAGCGCAAATAAAGCTCTTGCTTTATGTAGGATGGGGAGAGCGACACATGTGGACCTCGTCCATCACATGTGGAAATCAGGCTGTCCGCTTGTCTTCCCCTGGCATAGCAGGGCGCACGTTGGGTTTGCTCCTTGCGTTTCAGGAAGTTCCCTCAGCACAGAAAGCCCAAACTTTCCAGTCAGGCTCTGGAGCTCTTGAGGCAGCACCTAACAGGGCTTTGCTGTTGAGCAGCTACCTGGACTCTGGACATGGAGCGGGATTGCAGCTTTGTCAGGGAAACCTGCTCCGGAGCGGCCCACGGCGGAGCACCCCAGGCATCTGCCCGGCTCGACGAAGCGGAGTCGTCAGGTCTCACACAGGCATGGGAAGGAGCACACCTAAAACTCCTCTGGGCCTCCTCCCTGCCCCTTTCCCACCCTCTCTGCTCGCCGCCTTTCTTGCCTGCTCTATCTTTACACGGTTTCCAATGCTGTCCAGCTGGCCCCGGCCCAGAGGCACAGCTCACCCAGCGGGTCTGGGTCTGGCATAGCGGTGCACGGTGCCAGTACTCGCAGAGAGGTTCCTGCGGCTTGCACTGAGATTACAAGAAGGTTTGCTCCTCTGCCAGCAGGGCTTGCCTTGCCTTCCAGAAAGGAGAAGAATGGCTATAGTGCAAACTGGTATTCAGAGACGGATGCACTCAACTATTCCTGACAAAGTCTGCAAATGCTGAGAGGGGCTGTAGGCATTAAATAATATGACAAGTAGAGCTATGTACACATAAGCAGCCTTTCAAATTACATCCCTGAGCAGTGTTTTAGTCTATCTTATCCTGGCTGGTGAAATAAACAATACAGCTGTTTGCCCAGGCTGATGCTCAGTGGTCACCTGTGGGGTTTCAGTCATGGAGATCCTGTTTGTAAAGAGGGAGAAGTGGGGAAAACACAGCAGAAATTCCCTGGTGTCAACTAGGGCACAATAACATGTTTAGCATCATAACTTTCTTCTGGATCTCCTGTCTAATACACTTGTTTTGCCCTGAAAAGCATGTCTGCAAGATACACAGATATGACTCAGGCCCTGCCAAGATTAGAGAACTAACTCATGCTGAAAACCTGTCAGGTGGATTGCAATCTTGGCATTAATCATAGTGTCATGGCTAGCATAGGTACAGTTCAAAAAAAGAAAAAGAATTGCTGGTGGAGCTTCGCCAGCCCAACATGACTTACTGTGTTTATAAAGCAGATTACACATTTTACTGTAGAATTTGAAGATTTAAATAAGAATAAAAGAATTATTTCCAATACTTTAAGAAAGTGACTTCTTAAAAATACTTTCTAATTTAGAGCAGGAGTTATAAATACTTTCCAGAAGTCAGTCAGTATGCATTCATTAAACAGGACATTTGAAACACATTAACTAAATGTTTTCAAGCATGCCAAGATCCGTCCATTGTAATCAATGCCCTTTCTTAACTGCGTGTCACGTAGTGATGGTTTACGCTCTTCAAAACTTTCTTCTCAGCCACACAGGCCGAGGTTACTCCATCAGTTTATTTTTCTCTCCTCGTAAAGCCATTCTTGCAGCTGACCCCCTACCCTTTTAAACTGCTCAAAAATTTCCTGGTGCCTTCAAGACCACCTTAGCTGTTTCTTCCACTGAAAAACGTGCTTCTTCCCCAAAAGCACCTCTGCCCCCTTCCCTTAAACCTCTGGGCTAACAAATGTTTGCTAAAATGCCAGAAGGCGGTAGGGATGAAGGGCCGCTAGAGAGGGACGGGGCGGGAAGGCCGCCCGTCTCTGCAGTCGGTGACGTGCAGCGCGTCCCGCTGGCGTGCTCTGTGTGGCCTGGTCCCTAGCGGCTGTCCCGGCGGGAGGCACAGCGGTCTGGAGAGGAGATGCGCAAGGAGCAGCAGGAGCGGGCGGGGGGGATGAGCGGGCAAATAAGTAAATAAATAAATAACGGATCACCGCGATTATTATAAACACCACCTAGAATTACTGCAACTGAAAGAGATTACAGGGATTATCTTTTCCCTTTGTTTGTTTGTCACAGCCGGTTCATTCGACAGCCCTTCAACTCCCCTATTTATTCAGTCATTTCTCTTTTTCAAAGCAAGTGTTCTGCACAGCAATACAGAAGACAGGATAATTTTAAACAGACAAATGTGACTGCAAAAATGGACGAAAAAAGAACTAGATTGTTGGAACGATTTGTGTGTTCCCTTGGAATGGATTAGATTTCAGCATGATACTTCTTTGCTTTTTTGCTTCAGTAAGTGAATCAGAGGCAGTGCCAGGTGCAATGTAAGCTATTGAAAACACATTTGGTCATCGCGTGCAGGTTAATGTGCAGATAGAAGGGTAAGGCACATCTGTAGGGTGCTACCAGAGGGATATATATATATGTTTATAACTCTAGTTCCATTATCCAGATCTTTTATTTGATCTGTTTAAAATCTCTCTCAGGAGAAGAAATTGGAGATGTAGTAGACTAATTATGAACACTTTTTTTGGGGAAAAAAAAGCAAGTTATTTTATGTTCCCTGTGTAAGCTTCCCATCCATTAGCATGACCACCAGTGTAAATATTTGCAAGCACTGCTTTTAAATTGTTTACGTCACATATTGTAAATGTACTATGTAAACCAAGCGGACAGTTGTTTCCACACAAAGACAGCGAAGAAGATATAAAACCTAAGCTTTTTCAGCTGAAACTACTGAAAGGGAATGACACCACTGCAAGAGACGTTGCCAAGACTGTGATTAAAAAGAGCGATGGGCCTGCATGGGGGTGATGAGAGGTCTATGCACCAGCAGGACATGGGATGCGGGGTGCCAAGGGCGATGCTGTGACAAGGGGCATGCTGGGTTCCTGGGCCCAACTCCGGATCAGGTTGTCTGGAGAGGCCATGGGAGCTCCATCCTCATTCAAGAGGGGAATAGCAACAGGACAGGCCCTGTGCAACCTGCCCCCATGGGCCCTGCTCTGTGCGTACAGGACATGAGGTGGCCCCCAGAGTCCTCTTGGACATAAATTATTTTATGATTCTGTGAGAATGTCTCTTTTTCCCAGGGAATTTTGAAGCTGGACTGAGAAGGAGCTTCAAGCTAGTGGAAGTGTGTGGATGCTTGATTCAGTGTGGCTGCACTGGAAGTTGAATGGTGGCTTTTTTACAGATATATACATGAAAGAAGCTTGATCATAAGAGGAGATTTCAAAATCAGGTCAACAACCCTCCTAACCAAATAACTTTATAAATTATCACCATTACTGTTCTGAAAAAGTTGCTTTTGCTATTAGCTTTTGGAAGATTATTCTCCTTTATACTTCAAGATTTCCTTTATCACTCTTTCCTACATACCCACTTTCCCATATATGCATATCAGTCCAGAGGAAAAAGGGCAAAAACAATCCTCTTGTTCAACTCCTTTTTTTTTTTTTTTTTCTTTAAATTTATTTTCCTAGTCTTATGAGTGCTTACAGTCATCATTTTAAAAAGCTAAATTTGGGTCATATGGCTTCATCCTAAGGCAAGTATCAGGCCATTAGGAGGAGCTTGCATGGAAGAGGTTTTGGATATCTGTAAACATCCTCGAGCTACTTTGACACTATCTGGCTAAAATGAAATCTGCTGTGGTGGCAGACAGTGACCTCTTTAAGGCAGCTGTTGCTGGTGGAAATGCAAGTGTTGTTTTTGTGGGGTTTCAAGAAGTTCTGTGCGTATGCGAATATTTACATTGAATCCTAGAATAGCTGGTCCCCCACTGAACTACACCTCACACAGCGATGCATTTTTGCTAAATGAAAGTATTGTCACATAAGGCTAATATCAAAATAATGACAGTGCATTCAACTGTGTGGACAGTAACATGCAAGCTGATACCAGTCTAAGTTAAGGGACTAGAGGCTTCATATACTTGTGGCAGTCAGTGGCTATAGTGAGTCAAGAATATACTATCTCATTAAGGCTAATATATTTTATCTGGGGATGAATACTTCACCTTCTGATCATTTGGAAACAAACCAAAAGAGCATTTTTGATATTTTTTTTTCCTAAAACTTCTGCCTGGCAAATAAATCCTGAGGTTTCCTATCTTGTGAACAATTCTGAAGTAGTTAGTGCCCTCATTTCTTGGTTTACAGAGTCATATTCACTCTTGATCTCACTGTGAGTCCTCCTGAATTTTGAGTTCTTTTCTGAGTCATAATATATATAAACAGAGAGGCAGAGAGCTTCTCTCTTCTGATGTGACAATGTAGTGGGAGGTGTGCTCACCAGGGGAATGATGCCCCAAGATGCTTACGCACATCAAGGCTGAACAGAGGTCCTTCATACCCCAGAAATGCTACTGCAGAAACTCTTAGGGTCATAGGCTTACATTGTTCTCTTCCCTCTATTTTAAAGGATTTAGCTCTGCTCTATCTCTGAAAGAAAAAGGAACTTCTTGGGTGTGGGGCTGAAGTAGTAAAGGATCATCACTGGGGTTTCTAGAAGGCAGAGAACCCCAGGGCTGAATGAGCTCTTCACCTTCAGCGTTTCTGTGTTTTGCAGGTGTCTGTCACAACAGTTATCATGTACCATAAGGAGTGTTTGACTTATTAATAAAATGAGGATTTGGAAGCTAGTGCACTGACTCCATAAAAAATGGAGACTACTCATTGTGTCATCAAATTCTGGCATTTTTTTCATGAGCTTAACTGAGCTAAGATTTGGTTGATGGGTTAATTTGCTTAAAAATAATAAAGAAATGTATCCTAAAGGATTAAGAAGATTCCTATATTCCCAAACATTGTGTCAATATTCCCTTACTTTAGTGTGTATATACCCATCTATATTCTCTGACAGCAGTTATCTTGAGATTAGAATAAATTCAGCATAGCAATAATATTAAAAAATTTCAGCTAAAACTACCTTTAGCATAAAAATATTTTCCTTTTATTTAAAATGATGGCACAATGTTATAGATTAAGTGTTCAGGCACTGCAGTCCTTAAGAAACAGACACTAACAGAAGTAGGTCCCCAATATTAAATCATTGCAGAAATAAAATGCCTACAGTAAATGGATTTATTGTAACAGCTCAAATGCAGAGAAATCTTCTCTTATTGAATTAGGAGATTTGTACTGTTCATTACCAGCCACCACGAAACAAGAGTTATAGTAAATAGTAACAGATACTCTGTTCAAATAAGTACACATGCAGCAAGACCTGGAAGAAACACTTCTGCCCAAGATTTTTTTCACTCTACTATTGTCTAGTGAAAAAAGAGTTCTTAAAAGCACTATTTGCATGTTATGCTAACCTATTAAAATAATTAACCTCTTCCTCAGGGAAATTACATCATGTTGATACATACTTTTGTTTTGGGGTACTGGCATGAAGTAAATGTTACCCAATTTCCTGATTCCAAACCATAGTGAATGAGGTTTGAGACACCTCCAGTTCCTAGGGATCTAGTCAGCCCTGCTTGTAACTCGCATGCCCGGTGAACTGTTGAAGCATAAAGGTAAAAGTTACAGAGCAAAGAAAAACAAAACAAAACCAAACACCTATCCTGAGTTACATAAGAGAATAAAGACTATTAATGACTACGTAAGAAGGAGGAAAGGGAAGATTTGGTAAACTGTATCTTTTCAAAGCAAAACAGTGTTTTCAGAGTCGAAGAGGTGGGATTCCAAAATGACTTTTAAACCTTTGACATCAACAAAGGCTGTTTCAATGATGCTTCTCCTTGTTACATTACACATCCTGCCCTAGGATCAAACGTGTGTACTTTGTGTCAATGAAAATTCCTGCTTTCAGGGAAAGAGCTATTAAGACTTTTGGTATTACCATACAGAGCCAGTCTTACTACCCTAAACCTTTTACCTTTAAAGTCTGCCAGTTCAGAAACACATACACACAAAAAAACCCAGTCAGGCTGCACCTCAGTGCCAGTGTCCTCAGCAGCAGATATCTTAGACTAATTCTAAGGAATTGTTGCAAAATTTATACATGTGCAAAGTTGACATTCACTGTTTCTCACACATGCTAGGCACAGTATTCATAAATTACTCTAAAATGGCAGGGCACCAACAATAGGCCCCTTGTTTTCCAACAGGTAGGTAACAGGGTATAAATGAATTAACTGGTTGTTGAATGGGGAATTTTGGCAGGGACTACTTCACATCAGCAGTTTGAGAACTGCAGTCAATCCAGCATAAATATTTGCAGTAAATTATTCCTAGTAGCTATTTTTCTTCTGTGAACATGATTGTATGAAATTAACAAAACCCCTGTAGTTTTCAGATACTTCACTGGGTAACTGAACGTGCTATTTTACATAGTGCATTTTTAAAAGGAAATTACTCTGGCATCTTACAAATATATAAAAACCTTTGACTGAAATAATTAGCTGCTATGTTTGTAAGATCAACCCAAGTACTGAAGACATAGGATTAACCCAGATATTATAAACAAAGATTTCTCCGCAGTTAATTTTAATGAACAGCAATAAAACGTCCTGATTCTCTACACAGGCTTGGTTTTCTTGACATTCTTTTTTTCTTTTAACCTTGTAAAAAACTGGTTGAAATTCACACAATTCAGCAAATGAACCGTGCTCCACTTAGGCTTTCCATTGGAGAATGGATTTCTTTATTATGGGCTTTCTGAGCTAGGTCTGGAGGCCATATCCATAGCCAGCTTAGGAAAAGTGGCTTCCACAGGCTGGGGATAACCTGGGTGCAATGAAGCAGAAGGGGTGGCAGGGCTTGCTAAACGAACAGAGCTGCGTAGTTTTGGCCAGTGACTCTATCTATCTATCTATCTATCTATCTATCTATCTATCTATCTATCTATCTATCTGGCTATTTAAATGTGAGGAGTAGCTGCGCTCCCTGTTTAGCTGGAACCTCGCAGCAGCGTCCCAGCATCCTGGTGCCCCTGTCACCTCTGTCACCACTATGACCAATCCACCAGATCTGCGCGCCATCCTCCCACAGTGACCAGCAGTGCCATGGAAGGGGGAGGCAGAGGGGCTCTGTCACCATCCCCGTGCGTTTTGTCACTCCCAACGTTGCAGACCTCATGTCTGGTTGGGTTATAGGGAGAAAGCTGCCGTGACCCAAGAATACTGCCTTGAGAGGCTACGTTCTCCTCCGAGTATGGAGTAAAAATTCAGTTTAGCAAATCATATTTCTTTATATATCTTTATAATTTTGTTCATATTTTTATTAATTTAGGTTTCTTTCAGAATGAAATTAATTTAAAAATCTTGTCTCTTGGTTCTCAAAAGGCTCTGCTTAGGGAGAACATAATGCAAAAACAGCTAGCTTTGAAACAGTTAACATAATATGAAGGAAGTATCCAGCTTTGCAGGAAAGGCAAAATGAAGGCACTGCAAAAGCATCTTACTGCCCTGCTGCATCAACCTGTGGTAGTCGGAAGAAATTCTCCCTGCCTGTAGCTAGTGGCAGCCTTAATGAAATGGCAACGCCTGTTGCCCCACAGAAATGTAATCATATTATTGACTGAAAACACTGCAAACAAAGTGTGATATCTGCAGATTCGTGGTGAGGCTGATGATGCATCTGTGTAGGCTGCAATCAATTACTTGGGTTTAACTGTGTTATGTTTACCAGAAAATGAGGTATAGTTTACAGAACATCATGGCAGATATTTGAGGCAGCAGGGTCCTGTCTGCAGTATAACTTGAAGTCCAGTCCTTCAGTGTATGTGTGGGCGAGATATGCTGCGCAACACCTCCCCATGCAGGTACATTGTATACATGCACACACTATTGCACAAGCAACTTAAATATGGTATTTTTAAACTAATGACCCACATACGCAGAAAAAGATCACATGTACGTTTTTGTTCGCCCCTTTGCTACCAACAATGCAAAGGCAATCACCACAGGAAGAATGCAAAGATGGAAATAACCAGGATGTTTTTCAAAAAGTGCTGAGCATCTGCAGCTGTAATGGAGTCCAACAGGGACTGGGGCTGCTCCCCACCCTGTTAAAAATCAGGGTGCCTCTATATATAGCCACACACATATGGATCAGTGCCCTCCCTGCATGTGCGGATGCGCCCATTTCATTAGGCTGTGCATGCTTAATAACTTCAGCCTACAGTTAAAGCCTTGCTCGCATGCACACACACACTAGCATCCCTCTCTGCAACACACACAGGCACAAAACCCGCTGACAGGCACCAGCAAAATCTACAGCAGCTCTGCAGGCAGAAAGCGCTCGCTGAAGCCATGCAGCGCACACCCCATCTGCAGCGATTGGTGTCTTATTGCTATGTATAATAAATAACAGTGTTTAACAATAACGGTGCTGCTGAGCCGCCCGTGCTCACGCCCTGCTGCCGCGGTGCTGCTGAGCCATTCCCACGACATGGTCCTGTGCAGGGGGGACACGCAGAATGAAAAGCAGGCAGGACACGATTAGCTGGGAGAGATAGGCTCCGGCAGGGAAAGCTGCCTCATGTCGGAGTGGGCTCTTCCCAGCTTTCGGTCGTGTGATCTGCATGTCTAATAACGAGCAGATTTAGTCAACCCGTCCTTTCTGGCAACAGTCCCTTACCTTGAAATGCTGCAGCTGAAGTATCTGGTCCTCAAGCTGTTGTCTCTTGCCTTCTATTTCTGTCTGCCTTTTCCTTTTCTCCTTGAGGAAAAAAAAAAAAATAGATCTCGTCAGAGAAATGGAGGCTTTAAGGGTAGCAGATTCTTAAGAGAATTTAAGCAGTCAAACACGTGTGTGCAGATGCCACCGGTGCCACTTCACCTGCTGGCATGCAGACAGCAGCGTCCTTGGAGCACGCCGGATCAGGACGAGCTGCCTGCTCGGCGAGCGGCAGAAACGCTCCCTGCTCACTCGCGGCAGTAGGAGCAGCAACAGAGTGCTCAGTCCCAGAGGAGGGGAAAAGCAGGCATAATAGCGAGCAGAGAAGTTAAAGGGACAATGATGCGCTTTTGCAATTTAAGCACCGGGCCAAAAATGCTCATTGCCTGCTGCAGTTGTATGATCGTGATGCGATCAAAAGCTAGTGGGTTGCATAACAGAGGGGCAGAGCCAGACCACAACCTGCATTTTTTCCCCCATCTAAGTTGATGATGAGGTTTTTTCTCGGGATTGACATGGAGGGCATTTTTTTTCAGTCAGATTGCACTAGTTTTCGTCTGGTGTAAATGGGATGGATAATCTTCTACCTAGCTCTGTGCAGGGCTCAGACCATCAACATGCACTAACAGCATCTCAGTTCCTCAAAACAGACTTAAACAGGCATTCACCTTGGATGTGGTTTGAAGGACAGCATGATTATTTCCACACCTAATGATTTCCAAGGTCACGATCATGAGGTACTTTTCTGGGTCCACATAGCTCATTTATTTGAAGAGGAGGATTGCCTGTTTTTATCCTCTTTATTTCCTTCCTATTACCAAGGAGCAACTCTTTGCCTTTCTTAAGTCTTCACATTTTGAGGTGCATTCATCCTCAACCATCACCAGCCTGGATAAATCTGAGAGCTAGATGAGGTTACCTCTCCAGGAAATATTTCCTTGATTTAGATTTTCCAGGCAAGAGAGGAATACAGACTAGTGAGCACGAACAGTCACAGCATCCCCAGATTTGGGTATGGCAACTCTCTTTCTTTTATTTTTTTTTTTTATTTTTTAATCCTCTAAGTGAGGAAGCATGTTTCTGTTATTTAAATATTTCAGTACCCAGAAAGTTGTACTTGAAAACATTCTGGGATTCCTTAAGTCCCAAAGTTACTTCTCTGTTCTAGTTTCACATTTCCAGTGTCATATGGAGGTTCTGGGAATTCTCTGGTTTACAAGGATTTCAAACTTTCATGTCTAGTCCTCATGGAACATTGGATGCTCCTTATGCCCTAAATAATTTTCTTTATATTAGACCTCAAACCAGGGTATTTTGAGAGAAAATTCTGCATTTACAAGGGATTTTTTTAAAGACAGATTGACTCAAAACCAAACAAAAAAATATGATGGTCTGGACCAATCCCACTGAAGGCTGGAACATTACAGTGAGCGATAAGAGGATTACTGAACAGACAAGAGGCGAAATAGTCAAATGGTGCATATGCTGAGCAGTTCTGTAATGCACTGTGCAGTTACATGCAGGTTCCGTTTGTGTATCTGATCTACACACAGAGCTGTCTGACATTTGTAAGCATATTACCTCTGACCAAAAATATGCTGTAAGTAGCTTATGGATAGGCAAATTAGTTTTTCAGATAAATAAAATGTCACAAATGGTGCATGCATTCGGCTGAAAACTTGACATCTCACTGCTCTGTGCATGCAGAAGATAATTTGCACGTTTGTACAGAGAGGCATACAAAATTTATGTGTGCGTCTTTAAAAACCACTCCTTGCATAAAATTGATAGCCTGTGGAACATTCCTTCTTTGCCTCTCCCCACTCCTCCTATCCCCTTTGTCTCTTTGCATTTTTGAATGGCACAGGATATTGGATGGTTCAGAAGTTAGAAAAAAACAACATTCTTCAAGGCGCAGTCTTGCCATTTTTGATTCTGCATTAGGCATTTATCTTTAGAGAACAAAGAGCTTTATATTCTGTCCTCTGCTATTTTCTCATGTAGCTTGCCAGCTTGAATGAAAATAAAATAATTTATAAACACTGTTCTTATTAATGGTTCAATATTTGTAAATTAAGGATAATTCTCTCATGTTTGTGTCAAGATGTCCAGATTGAGAGATTATTTAGATTTGATCTCATTTAGGCAATAACACCCCATATCTGATGCTCTATAAGGCACCTCAACTTTATCAGTTACCTGACCTACATATGTGTATGCGTGTGTATACATACAGATAGAAAGATTTGTTTCAGCCCCTTACAGAAAACCCACTTACAAAGGCATGATGGAAATTGCCACAGTACATTATAATGGATGTGACAAGACAGCTTTATAAAACATGGATGGAAACTTCTTTTCTTTGTAAGAAAGGGAAAGCACTTAGACTATTTTCCCTGTGGGCAACAATACATGAGCCACTAAAATACCTGAACTACTTACTAACTAGTGGCCTTCTGTGGAGTTAAACTGGATATTGCTTGTGTTTCCATTTCAGTGGCTTTCAATCAGATTAACTGCACTCCCTTACCTTCTTTCATTTTGGACCACAGCTATGGATGAGGAGTATGATGGCAATTTTTTTTTGTCTTTTGAAGATTGCATGAATCACAGGATTTGTAATTAGCTATCAGAGCTTTTCAGCTTCAGGTCACAAGATCGAATTCAGTTCAGCTTTTTTATAGTCCCCAAAAGCTGTTTTTACACCTGTTCATGTTTTATATGGATGTTATGAAAATATGTGTTAAAAGACTGGATTTGTTGACAAAAATCTCATGGAAATCAACAGATCAAGGATATTACACAGTCAGTAGAGGAAATGAGCCCCCATCTAAGTACATTCCTGATTCAGGATTCACTGAAAACACACACTTAAAACTGAGCATTTGTTGAAGTACTTTTCCACATTAAAACACATAAATGTTCATCATTATTCTGTTCATCTGCTTATGTCCTTTTTTCTTAAGTATGTCTAAGTTACTAATTTACTAAGGTTCCTAGCGCCAAGAAAATAAAGGGCTCATTTTAAGCAAACAGGTTTACACCAGTCAGTTTTATTTAATGGTCTGTTTTTGCAAAGCAGGGAAGACCCCACTGTTGATTTGGCCAACAGTTTAATCACCCCCAATAAACAAGCCCTAAAATATCCTCCCACTTTCTCCTTCAAACAAACTATCCTCCTTCTTTCTCTTCCTAATGCAGACCAATTAAAATGAAGGGGAAATAGATGGAGGAGGATGGGTGCCGCTCGGGTACCTGCAGCACCCAGCAAGCACTTTCAGACCCCAGTGGAGCTCCCCAGGCACAGGCACGGGTAGGTAGAAGTCCATAAGGTTTTACAGCAGCACCAGCAGCTTCAGGTGACTTTGGCAAAAAAATTCACCAGAGAAGCAAAGTGAAATTTGCAAGGCAAGGGAGAAACAGTTAGGTGTGAACTGGAGCTCACGGAGACATCCACATAAATCCCTGGAGAAGATGATGAACTGCGTTTTGCATCATTCCTGCACCTTTTGGAGGGCGTAGTGAAAACTGTGGGTTGAGATGTTGAACATCTAAGCATATCCAGTCCCCTGAAGCTATTCTGTGGAAACCATTTTTATTTGGTTCCAGGAATTGAAGACATGATCAAAAACTGTGTTAAAAGGAGCTGGAGAAAACAGGCAACGAGGACAGTTTTACTGTGAATATGGTAGGTTAAAGAAGAATGCTAATATTCATCATGGGATACTTGCTTTCCCCAAATGGAAAAGAAGCGTATGACCAGCATCTTCTGAAAAATGGGATGTACACAGGAAAATCAAATTAAAATGTTACATCTCTCTTTCCATCAAAAATACTAAGGAAAATGGGGAAGTTGAAGTACTTAATTTTTGTTACTCACAGACCCAAATCACAAGAAAAATAAATTCCCAAACCTGCAGGTCAAAGGGCAGGGGTTTAGATGCTTAGATCTTAAAATCTGCTTAAAAAAAAATGAGCTTCATACCCTAGCATTCATATTTGAGTGCCAGAAATGGAACATGTAACAACAAATTTATTTTCTTCTCTGAAAGGCATGATTTATGGCTGAAAGCAAATGTGTTCAGTAGCTGGTAGATGAAAACAAAACAAAACCTTTTGTCTTGGAAACAGGACAGGTGAGGGGAGGACCAAGTGGATATCAATAATAAAATCAGGACTGTTGTGGAGACAGTGAGGAGGACTCACCATCTTCCCACATAAGAGCAAAGAGGCATCAAATGGGACTGGGAGGAGATGGTTCCAAGGTGGCTACATTGGGGAACTCTTTGCCTTATCATGCCTTGGATCTGGAAGATTATTGGGGTGCTCAAGGAGACTGGACAGAGTGAGAGAATGGAAAGCCATTGAGGGTTACTATCAAAATTACATCTGGTTCAGGAAGCCTCTGAACCAACAGTAGTTTGAGGATGAAGAGCTGCTGTGGCAAGCTTTGTACGCTTGTCCTGTTTTCATGCTCTTCCTCATAGCACCCGTTTCTTTTATTTCTGTAAGGGGGAGGGCACTGGAGGTTTAGCTTGATTCAGGGCAGCTGCTCTTGTATTACTGATCAAAGCAGTTTACAGTTAAGTGTCATGCTTGCCCAGCTGTTTCAGTCAAATGCGCAAAGCAAACATAAGACCTTGGAAAAAAAACCCCTTACACTCAAATGCTTTTCTTTGACATGGCAGTCACAAAATCCTTTAATTTTCCATTACGAAGTCATTTTTACTTTTTAAAAATTTGCTGGCACAGTGTGTGTAGTGATAGAGAGATTAGTTTTGTTCACAGACTTGTAACTACCCATGGACAAACACAGACCTCTAAAGCTGGGCAAATTCTTGGAGAAGAATTCTTGGAGAAGTAAAGCCATGGCCAAGACTTCTAATGCATCTGCCCTGTCAGAGACACCTGATTTCTACAATTTAAAGCCACCTCAGCTGTGTTCAGACAGCGCCTCATGCAGCAACACAGAAATTCAGTGCAATTCAGTTGCATGTGTTTCCACTGATGGGAAAGTCCTCATTGACCTCGCTGGAAAGATCAGAACCTAATGCTACAATAAAATTTAGGGTGAAGATATTGAGAAAAATGTATTAGAAAAACAAACAAACAAACAAACACAAATACCCCAACCAAACAGCAAGAAAACCAAATAGAATAAAACCCCACTGAGGAAGCTGAATCTGAGACACAAGCAGAAAGTGGCAGCAAGACACTGAAGGAGTTACAGGTTGCTTCAGTAAGCAGATTTTTCCTAGGTTTCATCTTGCACACCAGGCAAGCATCCAAACAGGCAGGATGAACAGGTGGAAATGGGTGAGCTTCTGCTTATTACAGTAATAGGAAGCAAATACTCAAAGAATGCTACTATTAGAGGAATACTGCTTTAAAGAAAATAATTACAGAGAAGTATGTTCAAATTTTCTTTGTAAAGACATTATTTTCCCAACTCTGCACAGCTGGCAGATATAATTTCCTGGATATTTAAAGCTGAAAATAAAAAAGGATAGCAAGTACAGGAACAAAAGATTTTGACATCTTATTCTTCTATTGGGAGATTCTCAACTTTGGGGGAAACGGAATGACTGGATTGCTATGTAGATTTAAACCTGCAGTCATCACAATTTCAAAAAATCCCCTATGCCCTGCTACAAGGTGGAAATCTCCTTGAATGTAAGCTTAAATGACAGCCTCTGAGGTCTCCATTGGCTTTCACCAGTGGAATCAGATCTGTAGATTTGTTTTCTCTTTTGCAGTTCAGGGATAATTCACAGAAAGAAAATGTATAAAGGCATAATTTTTCTGTCTTTGTTCTTTAATTGTTTCCATCTTTTCCATTCCCATCTTGTCAATTCTTTTAACTTTCTGTGTTTGAAGCGTGATAAACTAACACTACAGCAGGTACCACTAGAAGTTGCAATAATGCAACCTAGTAGTGGGAGTGCCTTGTAAAACACAGCTCCAAACATCCTCTGCTCCTGTAAAGAGCACGTGAGGAAATCATGGCATTAGAAGTGGGAATGTGCAGAACTGGAGTGGAGGCACCTTTGCAGCACAGAGCATGCCTCCAGGCTGGTGGCAATGTGCTTGCTCTTTGTGGATAATCAATACCCACTTTCATTGCCCACAGCCAGGGTAGGAAGGTGGGGTCCGCTCTCCAGTCAAGTCTGTCTAACTAGATCACCACATACCCTGACACAGCTGAGTGTGGTGACAAGTTCTCTGCTATGGGTAGCCACATAACTGCTGTGGACTGCAAGCTGGAGGCTGGCCTGCCCTGATGCTTCCAGGAGCAGGTATTATGGGAAGCAACTCTTCCCATGGCACCTCTCCTTCCCTGCTACTGGGAGAATCAGAGACTATACTTATTCATTTCTGACTTACTTTTGTTTGCAATTACACCACCAACAATCATAAATGTAATCTGTCAGCGTCGTCCTTCAGGTGTTTTCCTGAAAGACTCTCTCTTCCTCAGTGCCCTGAGACCCAAGTTTACCTGTCTGAGCTTATCACCTAAGCATGAGCTGTGCTGGATTACAGCTTCTGAAGTTAAGGAAACTGAGCATCCTGCTCTCCTAAGTGGCACTCAAGGAACTGAGCATCTTGTTTCACATCTTGCCGTTTTCCTGGGCTGGGGCTTTACTACCTAAAGCACTGATTCAGGTTATCAAACATCTGAAGTTGCTGGTACTTTGTTGCTCATCCTTTTGGACCCTTGCCATATCTGAGCAAAGCACCCTGTACCTTGTGTATGATCTCCATAGGAGGCAGGGAGAGGACCTATAAAGTACCACTGCAGTATTGCATGTCTTCCGTACATATTCCTTAAATCTCCATATCTTATGACAAATTGTTGGGTATTTCCATTGCTCAAGGCAATAGGCAGGCAGATTATTTAGGAAGCAACTGCAGGAGTTCCCACTTGCACAGATGCAGCAACTGCCTGAGGTGAATACAGAAAACCCAATAAAAATAATTAAGGCTCTGTTTTGTTGTCTTCCTTGCTTCCTCTTTCTACAATCACATGTGCAATAGGAAGCAAAGGAGGGATTGCAGACAAGAAGCTGAAGAGTTACTGCTCAGGTGTATCCTTTGTCTCCTGTTTTATGGAACTGGCAAACTGGTTGAAGTTGGAGGTTGCTCTCACAAGGATTGGTTCCATTTAGTTAGACAGCTTGCCATGACATGCAAAATATGTCACGACATGTTGCTGTTGGACAGAGCAGAGACTTTTTCCTACAGACAGACTCCAGTGAGGGAGTAAGCTGAAGAGCCTGGACGTTTTGGGAACATTTTGGTTTTCGTATACTTAAGAGGCTCCTGCACAGAGGAGAGGAGAATCACTTGGAGAGCTGCACTCTCAGGGTGAAAAAATAACATTGGCGTCAGGCCAGAAAAGCTCTTGCTTTCAGTGCAGCCTTGCATCCCTTTTCTGTAGCAGTGAGTGCTCAAGAAGTTGCTCATGTGAAGGGCTGGAAGAGGTAAAGATATACAGTAATACTATAAACAACTTCTGTGTTCGCATTATGGCAGCAAAGTTCTCTGCTCTGCCGACCCTTTTCTCGCTAACTTTGCCACTTTCAGGCATCAGCACAGTTCCTGCTCAGAGGAGGACACACAGTGTTCATTTCTAAACACCAGACTCTAGTGTTTCAAGCAGCCAACAGTTGAGCTACCCTTGCATGGCGCTGAATTGTGGGCTTCTCCCGGCTGACTTGATAAAGCAAAGCCTTAGCTCTCTGTTCCTGTACACATTATCAGTGTACCCCCTTCCTCCCAGAACAGCACCATGATGGGTTCTTTTTGACAGGGCCATCAACCATGGTGGTCATTAGCCAAGGTGACCATCATCGTGTGCTACCTCACAGCCCATGCTTCCAGTAGGAGAACCAAGCTAGTCATCTTACGTGTGTGGCATGCCAAAGGCAGACTTCACCCACACTTAGCCCTGCAGGATTCATACCTGTTCACTGCTGCTGAATATTAGCACTTCCTGCAGCCAAAGTCACGGCATTTATGGTCAAGTCTGCCAATTGTAAAGGGCAAAGCAGTCTATGAGGGGAAAAGATCCTCCTTGGTGAAGACAACAACCCAATAAAGAGTTGAAGCAAAAACTTCAGCTGCCCTGAGCACTTACAATTAGAGCTCCCTGGCCACAGAATCCAACCACCACGATGCTCACAGACAATGACTGCTTAATTAAAATCACCATGCATCTCAAACAACAAATAAAAGGATGGCACAGCTCCCAGAATAACAGCTCTTACTGAAAAGTGATGAGGGCAGGAAGGAATTTCCCTTTGAAAAATCCCCTCATTAGTGCTTTTGAAAGGGTACAGAACTAAAAAATGTCTCATTGGGCTGATGAGGGAAAAGTTTTAGGAAGAAATCATTCCTGCACAGATATCCCATAGATTTCGAAGGATTCAGGATTTTAGCCCACTGTTACCAGCAGGTCAAGGGAAGTGATCCTACCCCTCTACTCAACTCTGGTGAGACCTCACCTGAAGTATTGGGTGCAGTTCTGGGCTCCCCAGTATAACAGGGACATGGAGCTTCTAGAGAGGGTCCAACGTAAAAGGACAAAGATGAGTAAGCGACTGGAGCATCTATTGTATGAGGAAAGACTAAGCGAGCTGGGACTGTTTAGTTTGGAGAAGAGAAGACTGAGAGGAGATCTGATCAATATGTGTAAGTACCTGATGGGTGAATATAGGGAGGAGGGGGCCAAACTCCTCTTGGTGGTGCCGAGTGACAAGACAAGAGGTAATGGGTAGAGGTTGAAACACAGGGCACATCTCACAGTTCCATCTCCATGTGAGGAAGAACTTTCCTGTGAGGGCGCCAGAGCACTGGCACAGGCTGCCCAGAGAGGCTGTGGAGTCTCCTGCTCTGGAGATCTTCCAAACCTGCCTGGATGCCACCCTGTGCCCAGTGCTCTGGGTGTCCCTGCTGGAGCAGGAGGTTGGACTAGATGATCTCTAGAGGTCCCTTCCAACCTCAGCCATTCTGTGATTCTGTGATATCCTTGCTTCACTGAATGCCACTGGTAACCAGAAACAGGTTCAGGCCTAGCGCAAGTCACATGTTCTTCTGAGCGAAACACTAGCATCATGGAGATTTTTAAGTCTGAAGAGCTTTAGGTGACTTGCCTTCCTTCTGCACAGTTCTGATCTGAAGCTGAATATGGCAGAGATTCATTGAATCTGTTAACACTTCTGACCACTCTTCAGTGCCAGATCTCCTCGTAATCCATTTACTATTTGATCAGGGCTGTTGGGCATAAAGAGATGATGAGGTGCATTGAAGTTTGAGCATCTTTTCTAAAAGCTTTCACTCTTTTACCATTTTTCTTTTTTTTTCTTTCAGAAAAATGCCACAGTGAAGAATATCATATGAACACCTGATGAATTCCTGATTAATCCACGCTCACACACACACAGAGTCTCACACTCACACATATGTACACAGAATTTTCATTACACTGAACAGATTATTTGTAGAAAGAATAGTTTATTAACTCTCTATACTGCCATATTATTATTAATTTCCCCTGTTTTAAATCCTATATTCAATATATATCATTCTACTTATGCTGCTGAAAAGAAGACAGAATTTGATAGGTATTGGCTTTATATAATCACATTTCCATAGCTTCACAGAAAAACATGCCTCTTCTCTTTGTCTTATGCTCCCTACACTCCTTAAATATGTCTATATGCTGCCACATAGGACACTGTAAAACATATAAAATATCTGAGCTGCAACAGGAGGCTAAATGGAGATGCAGAGAGCAGAGGAGTGGGGATAAAACTGCAACGTTTCTGCAATCGTGAACTGCAATCAGGTTCTACAGAGCACATGCTCTTTGCAATTCTTCCATTAAGAAGTAAGTAAATAAATCACATAGAATTTAATCCAGCTTCAGATGTCCAAGGTGAAGCTGTGATTCCTTATGCTAATTTTCTCCTAAGCAAGCTTCTGGTGAGAATCTTTAGAAGACTTTGCTTGATGAAAATTTAGAACATAATCATCAGGCCTCTGATTTTAGTAAAACTTACTTTTCTCATTTGGCCATTTTTGTTGTACCTATGATAGATTTTCTCCTCAAGTAAATAAATCTTCCTGAGTGGAAAAATTCTTCAACTTCTGTTGCTGAAGGAGAATAAAGTGGTCTTGCCAGTCAGCATGGAATAATGGCCATAGTCTGTAGGGAAGACACCAGCCCTAATTCTGATACTTGAATCCTATCCAGCTTTCTGCTTGTTATTCTTCAAGTAATGATAGAAAAGACCCAAATGAAGGAATTAATACGTAGAGCTGGGCTTTGTGTTTTAATCCTTACAGTCCATTTGGATTAACCAATTACTTAGGAGTCTCGGCGCATCGCAACAAAGTGTTTTCACTGGAGGCTTCCTCTCTTAGCTTGAGAATGTGGCAGCTTGCCTGCCAAATGAGAGGCTTCAGAGCTGACCTGTGCAGCACACTGGATTTCCTAGCGCAACAGCGCTGCGCTTAGCAGCTTTTCTGTGCAAGGCTTTTCTGTTGCTGAAAAATGCCTCTTGTTCGTGAGATAAAGCTATTAGCATAAAACTCTTTCTTCAAGCTTTTGTCTAACAATATTTTGTGAGCTAAGGATATTCATATCCTCTGTTACTTGGGGATCTGCTGACACTAGTACAATTGTTGATGGGTTTGAGACTACACTTCTGCACTCAAAGGAAAAACTACCTGGTTTTCTAGCCAAGGGGAAGAACAAGACAAAATTCCCAACAAGCACAGAAAGACTCAGTACGTGAATCTGATCCTTGCTGGCTTTCAGCTGTCATTATCTTTCCAAACTGGTAATGTCAGTAAGATCATATTAAGATTTACCAGCCATCATTCTGGCTAAGTTTTTCTTTCTCTTCAAAGAGGCTTTGAGGTGCTGGGTTTCATTTCCCTCTTCCTTCAAGATCCAACACACTTCCACCACGAAAGGGCTGATGTGGTTGTCTGAGGTTGGCAAGCTCTCTGCTCAGCCGAGGAGCCTGATGCAAGTGCTGGACATGCCACCTGCACAGTGCCATAAGGCTTCTGCCTCCTCTCCAATAAGAGGAACTTTGTTACTAGGGACCCTTACTGGTCAATGTGATGACGACCAAAGGTCTATCTTCTTGACAAAAAAGCATGCACAGTGTGCGATCTGGGAGCACTAAGGATCCTGCCCAGCCTCGATCCTGGCTTCTTGCCTGTGCAACACAAAAAAACCCTGTCTTGCTTCTAACCAGATAACATCTGGAAAGCTTAGTAAATCCTACCAGGGCAGGATCCCATGCTCTGACACTGAACCTTAACACTACATAGCAGTCATTACCACCACATCACTCCTTCCAATCAGGCACCTCAATATTTTGTGAATAGGAAAGTAGGCATTGGGATGCTGGGCTGAAGAAACTGCATAAGAAATTCTGCATAAGAAATTCTTCATAAGAAATTAATCTGCTATCCAGCTTCCTACATCATCTAAAGAAGGGTCAACACTGGAGCCAGCAAATTGAACAGACCTCACAGCAGCTTCGCATCAGAATGCAGTGTAAATAAGAAGGTCTGGGAAGGCAAGCGAAGTCAGCAGCAAGTGCCTGCTGCATGTCTCTTCATATCCTTATATCCACATATCCTCAAGGCAGGGCACTCAATACCAAGATCAGCATGGGCTGAAAAGCATAGGGACTTCAGGTCACACAAATACCAAGAAGCCGGTGAATGCACAGTGTCTGTCTGCTTCCACACTGTTGAAGTTTGTCTTGTTGAGAAAACTATCTGTATTTCTCTGTGATTTGCATCCTTTCTGTGCAGCGTATTTGGTGTGTGTGAAGCTGTGCAGCTTCACCCTCATCTCAGGGAGCGATTTGACCCCCATGTGTTTTGTGCAGATCTGTGTGCACAGGTGTGCAAGAAGCAAGAAAAAAAATAGCACTCCGGAAAGTTTCATAGTTAGCCAACATACCTGCCTGGTTTCAGAACCACTTGAACAGATGATTAAACAGCAAGCAATGTGGTGAAAAATGTAGCCACCATAAGAGTCTCTAGTCTTTCTCTTTTTTTCTTTTCATTGTCATTTTAACATTAAGGATGTGGGCTGATTTCTGTCTCTTCCTGCCTGTCTCCTGCAGTTGGAGCAGTGTGAACAGTGTGTTTGAAGCACAAGGAGAGTGCCACACAACTGTGGGTGAACTGTTCATGTGCAGCTCACCGCCTCCGCTCTGTCTCTTGCTGCTCTCCGTGCCATGAAGCCTCCCCCTTCTCCCCGGGTTGCATCGTTTTACAACCTCAGCTCTTTCCTCCAGAAGTCACAGTCTTTCTCCTTCAGAGGGCTACTCCATCCGGATTGGAGGACATTACTCTTCACTTCATCCTGACTTGGAAACACTAAGCAGCACTGCTGAGCTTCCTTATGCCTGGACAGCCTCTTTTCTGCAGCTCCCCGGGTTTATTGAGCTTCCTTGAGCCTTGATCACTTTATGCTAGGCATCTTAGTCCCTCCAGAGATTTATGCAATACCAGTAAAATCAGTTAACAATAATATTCTGTGTCTGTCTTAAATCTTTTTCTCTAGGACAGCCCAGTCACAGATGTATTTTTTGTTCAGTTTTACCTGAAATGTATCTTTCTCTTTCCTTCTTACAGAAAGAGATTCTACATTGCTGCTCAAATTCAGCTCTTGAATAAAGGTGAAAGGCAGAGCCTGTGGGCAGATCATTATATTTGTAGGTGATTCAGACCATCCATTCTCCTGCAGGAAAAGATAAAAGCAAACACTCTACTCTCTAAGCTGGCTGCAAGAGTTAAGTGGTAACACAGATTCTAAGGAGCCTGCTTCATTTCCTACCCCTGCAGCTTTTCTCTGGTCTGAAAGATATACAAAACAAAGACCTCTCTAGATTTCAAATAAAAATACCTCAGAAACATGCTTAAAATTTTGAGTGATGTTGGCTAAGAATGGTGGAAGGCATCCCATAAATTTACTCACTTATTCTGGCACTCTAGTATATAAGGTCACCTAGTAAATCTGAATTGAACATGAGATTTCTTCCATGCCTGTTCTTGATCAAATAAACCACTGCAATTTTCTCTTTGACAGTACAAATCAGTTAGTTTGCATGCGCTTTGCATATAACAGCATCACAATAATACGTTTCTTCCTCAAAGCTCAGTCATAATGGAGCCTCTGTAGAACTGGCTCCTGCATTAAAATTCCCTTTCTTTTATTTGTTTCAAACTAAGCTAAAGCCAGCTTTGCAGAAATCCACCTAATGTTTTCCATATCTCTGCATTTTCAAGAAAATGTTGGCTGTACACTGAACTACTTAGGTCTTCTATGAGAAGCCAATTAAGGGTTGATAGCTGTGTCATTACCTGAAAATCTGGATCAGAATAGTAAACAGCTGAGGAACAGTTCTGCAGAGAACAAATAACGCTCCGTCACAGAGAAGAGAATCCTTGCAGAAGAGGGCATGCAACTAAAATCCATTCTCCACAAACAAAAGATATATCCAACACCTTCCTAGTGATGACAGAATATTCTGGGAAACATATTGGAAATCTGCTTTCAGATAGAGGTAGAGGAGATAAAGACTAGGGCTTTTCTTCTGTATTCCCAAACCCAGCACTTTAGTACTTGTAAGATAAGCTTTTCAGTCAACCCTAAAAAACAAGGAATCAGTGGATGTCTTTTCATTTGGGTGCCAGAGTTAGTGGAGCATTAGCCCTGCCTTAGCATCCATAGCCAAGACCTGCTGCACAACCAGGTCCTGTAGTTCTGGCAGGATCTCACTGAGCTGCAGCTACTCATAGGGCAGGGGACAAATGTTTTAAAGGAGTGGAGCTCTCGGTAATGTCAGGTTAGAAAGATACTTCATTTTTCCTCATACAGAGTTTGGCAAACATGACTTGTGTTCTAAATACAGGGTAAGAATGCTTCAATATTCTCTGTGAGATTATCTGAAAGGACAAAATCGCCTCCATCCTCAATCACTCCTGCCAGTCACTCTTGTTTCTTTTCTGGTGGCCTGTTTGGAGCTCGAACTGCAGATATAACACTACCCACACTATCCTGATTTGGCTTCCAACTGCTTCTCTGCTAAAGACTTCAGTTTGTCTGTCAGCCCCTTGATGCAAAGGCAGTCTTTCTGTTCTATATTTGCACAAAATTTTAACAAAAAGAGGTACTATTCCTGCCTAGGGTTGTTATGTGTTACAACAGTGCCATAGCCAGTCCTATTTGCTATGTACAAGTGCTCTGTAGGAACCAAATAGCTTCCAACGTGGATTAAACCTAGCATTTTCTGAATTTCTGGACAAGCAGCTTTATGACAAGATCCTTGCACTAGTATCTTACAGGGATGAACCACTGTGTTCCTCAAGGAGGAAAAAACCAGAACGTGCTCGCTCTTTTCCTCCTGTCATTTCAGAATGTAAGTGTTCACAAAAGCTCAAGGAACATCACATAGTGTTTTGTCATTAAAGCCCAACCATATTTGGCTGTGCTATGGAAGCTCAGACCAGTGCTACTGATGAAATCAAGATGTTTTCTAACTGTCAGGGGAAAGATTCCTGAGGTGGTGGCTAAGAAAGGCAAGGGGAACTAATTTTCCATAAAGCCCTGCTCAGGATTTTTTACCTTATTTATATGTAGATTTTTTTTGTTGACAAGACACCAGTTTTCTACTCTATTATCCCTAGATCATAATATAAATTAAAACAAACAAACAAACAGTAGTACTTCAAGTATTCCATCACTGACATTTTCTAATGCTTCGCTTCTCTGCCATTGTCTTGAATATGAACAGAATGAGGTCACTATTTGCACATCTGCAACACATGCTCTTCCAGTAAATGAGAATGAACTTCTACAGACTACATCACTGATCTGGCAAGCTTCTGCCTACTGTCCCACTGAAACCATCTGGGATCCACTTGTGACAAGAGTCAGCTTTCCTGAAAAATCAAAGACGAAGAGAAAAGAAAAGAAAAAAAGAAAAGAAAAGAAAAGAAAAGAAAAGAAAAGAAAAGAAAAGAAAAGAAAAGAAAAGAAAAGAAAAGAAAAGAAAA